>CM029596.1:68378616-68449944 GCA_017311375.1 Mytilus coruscus
AAAATATCATAGATATGTTCAAATTACATTTCTGAATTGTTGAAAGTTAGAAATAATGTTTTACAAAACCATTAATAGTATTAAATATCAATATTCTGTTTAGAAGGTATTGATCATTTAGTTGTTGTAATTTTCATTTCTTAATTTTTATTTTATGTATTTCTTTACAATGTACTAAACTGAGCCTATATCAATTGCTTTTATTGCGTTTGTGCTAATACAATATTTTCTATTGTCTATTGTGTATTGTATTATTTCCCCTCACCTTGGCACAGATTTAGTCCAAGTTCATTATCTATATTGATATCTATAAAATTGATCTATGTAATATTGTTATAATGTCGTGTATTGTTTATATTTTTTTATTTAACTTTACTGTGTTTAGTTAGATATATATAGACTGTATACCAGTTAAGATGCATATAAACTGTTACAGGACACCTGTAAAGCTGTTACAGTATATGAAATGTAGATCCGTTGAGATTCATATTAACTGTACATCTGTGAAAATGTATATAAACTGTATAGCTGTAAAGATGAACATACACAAGTAATATATATCTTGAACATGTACTATTTATATGCATCTTTAAAAATGTACATATTATATAAATCTTAACATATCCACAGTCAGTTTATATACATCTCAACAGATATGCAGTGTATATGCATCTCTACAAATGTACAGTTTATATACATCTTTACAAATTTACAGTTTATAAACATCTTAAAAGATGTACATCAAGATTGTTTGTACTTAAATAGTTATGAAATTACCACTTGTATTCACTTGCACTATTATGTTTCTGTACCTTGCCGGACGAGGGCAGATAATTGGTTTAATAACAAAAAAAGTCGTATGTCTAACGTTATAATTTGTATGTCTCTCTGTATACAATTAAAATTGTTTTCTTAATTATAATAACAAAACCCATACTCTGCATGGTAAACGAAAAACACTTGTGAAAGTCACAAAATACGGAACTCCAAAGTCCAGATTTAAACTAGTACAGATATTTTGAAAAGGAAACCACAAAGGCCCATAACTGGAGCAACCATTGTGAGAAGGAAATGATTGAACGGAACGGATTTAAAACGTTGAAACAACTCTTGAAAATAATTATCAATACTTCCATATCCGTCAAAACACTCAATAGTAGGAAATAAATATTCACATGAGCGAGACAAAAGCGGTGCTAAATTAAAATCAAATGATGTAGAATTGTCATAAAAATTCATTATTTGGCACAATGGATAAAAATTTAAAACGCAGCAAATATCTTACCTTTGGCATAATAAGATATCCCTTCCTTCATTTATTAGCCAAAAAGATCGTTCATCAAATTGCGACATTAAGTAGAACCAGAAAAGAATGTGCTGCTTGATTAATCTCAACATTTGCAGACCTGAATGTCGACATGTGGATGTCTTTTGTATATCTTAGGTTGTTGTTTAAATCTGGAAATCCTTTTATTATATTGTATTTTTATTATATCAGTTTCATTAATATTTACCAATCATCCTTAGTTGTATACTAATAGTATTTACAGTAGGTTGATATTTTAAAGAATAGTTTAATTCAGTTTATTAGTTTTAAAAGTCGAATGTTGTATGTTAAAACTTTTATTTCATTGGTGAGTGTCATCGTTATAATATTTTAGACATATCTAGACTCGTTTTGTGACGTAATGAGTATGAATTCCTTTATAGGCGAAATATTTCTTTTTTTTAAGTGTTAATGAAATTTGTAATCTAGACATACTTTTAAGTGCATTTGATGGGATAGGTTATTTTTTCAGAGTTAAATGATATGTAAAAGTCGGCACCTCACTTAAAAACTTACAAAAAACTTATGGACGTTTTTCAGTTTGTGAGTGAGTAGGTTGAATTTACACATCTATAAACTCCTTTAAAATTAACCTTAATTACTATTATAAAGTGCTTCGGTTTCAGTTTGTTAGTGAGTTGTCCGAGTTGACAAATAAATAAACTCCTTCAAAATACCCTTGAATGCTATACAAACACCGGACACAAATATGAAAAATGCATTGTAATTCTAAAGCTTATATTCAATGAAAATTTTTACAATCCAAGAAAGCGAAAGACACCAGATCTATCATATCAAGTTTGATTGTTCAGTTTCTAAGAAACATCATCTTAAGACAGAATTTTAACCACCAACTGCATACAGTGTGTGGGTGTATGAAACAGAAAAGAATTGAGTTTTATTTTCTTGGAATGTTTTTTTGGTAGGTTCATCCTTATTGTTGCAATTTAATTAAACAAACAGTTCCTTGATATAAATAAAATATATTGTTACAAAGAAAGTGAGCGAATTTAAAATTATATAAAATCACTGTCACACTTTCAAAGTAAAAGGTACTAAAAATATACAACTTTAAGGTTTTCCCCAAACTGAACTATACATGGAAAGTTGCTGAATAGCTTTATAGGATAATCCTGCAAGTTACAATAAAAAGGTCTTTAATATAAACAAAACAAACCACTTTTATAATAGTGTTTGAGAAATAAAATGAAAACAAAACTTTATAAATTTCATGAGTCCGAAGTGCTTTTCTGGATTAACCTTCATAAAGAACGCTCAAAGCCGAATATTTGAAAGCCAAGGATGTTTAAGAACTGAAACAGTTGAAGAGCCCTATATGACCAAATTGGACAGAAAAAATAATAGCTAAATCCATCTAAGGTCGACTTACCTGAGGGAGTTGAAACCTTAGTTTCTTGATAATTTCTAAATTTATAAACGAGAAGTGAGTGGTTTTTGACTGCTTCCTAGTATATTGAGTAAACAATGCATTTGATATAGAAACAGAACTCAATGTTAGAATTGATAACCGTCAACTTGAATATTTTAATCATGTCCGAAGTTGTCAAAAGTAATAAGTTTTTTTATTCTAAATTTAATTTTATTCAATATTTCAAGTCTTCTTTAATAAAATATAGTGATATATTTACACAGTGTGCGTTAAGGTTGGTATAGAAGAGATCAGAAAATCTTGCACCTGTAATTTCATGCAGGAATCCATTATCTGTGTACTGATTGATATTTTAGTCATGGATTAGTTCAATTGGAAATCTGGTGTCAAAATATTACCTCCCCTGTAAACACTGAAAACTAGATCTTTTCAATGTTTGTCCCAATTTAGCAAGGACACTATCAATTATAAATTCACGGGAAAACGTTCTGGTAAATAGTCAAAATAGAAATAAGTTGAAAAAAAACAAAACTTCCATTTAATGTTATCATGTCCCTCCTTATATAGCAAACGACGAGTATAGCAGGGTATATAGGAGCTTGATGTAACATTGGTTTAAATGTGCCTAGCGAATAAATTCCTGGAGTACCAACTTCAATTTATTTTTATACTGGCTGTATACCTCTCTGGAACATGCTAATTATCTGTATGTACATGCAGCTAAATCAGAGAAAGTCAGGGAAAAAATCCAAAGGAATCGATTGATATGCAGCAAAGATTGACACTTTTGAAATTAAGTTAATGAGCAAATTCAAACGGACCTTATCCCGATGTAAACATTGAATGTAAATAGATCGAGAAGACCGCAAATACATGTACAAAAATCGAGACGTCCTTTTCTTAAAATTGTATAACAAAATAGTAAAAAGATACCTACTTTATAAAAATAGTTATTTTTATTTTTTAACCTGTACAGACAGACTTTTAAATTGTTATATTCACGAAAAGACAATATTTCAATATCGAATGTTCATGTGACAAGAGCAGACCGGTGTACTCGAAAACTTAGATGTTAAAAATAAGTATATTTTGGGAAATTGCTACATGCTAAGTACTTTGTGGAACACTCCGAAAATTGGTGACCCGAAAGATCTTTAGATTTTGTATGTACATAATTTTTCCAAATTTTTTTATCAATATGCATCAAAGATTAACATTTTTTTAGATTTCAGTTTTACAAGCTTTTATTGCAATTATCACGGTAAACACTGAACATAAAACATCGTGTATTTGCATGTATATTTCAAATAACACAATTCAACAAATTATCTCTTTAAAATGTACAATTATTATTTAGAAATAACTTTTGATCAGTATCGTCTACGGCATTGTTTTATTATTTATTTTCTCGACTCTATAAGAAGAGTGAATTTTATTTTGTTCTCATTCACTAGAATTCCCACTGAGTTGTTGTTGGCTTTGAACTAGCATTTAGTAAATGCGAGTACCCTCAGATCGGTATTTTGTGTCTTAAATCTTTTTGTCAGGTTTTTTGTGCTTTTTGTCGATCTGAGAAGTCAACTTTTGTCATCTGATATTCTATAGTATGTTCTTATGTTATGCTGTTACACCACTGTCCCAGAAAGCATCATCTCAGATCTAGTTACAAACTTGAGCGCTCGCATAAACATTTACCCCACCATTTATGTGCCTGTCCAAAGTCAAGGATTTGAAATTCCTGCTTCCATGTGAAAAATTGTTAATTTGAATACACTCCCTTTACAGAAATGACTTGCAATTGAAACTGGACAGTCTATTATACTATCATAGTTGAATTTTTTTACAAAAAGTATATATGCTCTGTCTTCTTCTTATTGTAATAAAGCATGCTTTCTATATTTTTTGTTTTAAGGTAACTTAAGCATAATAAAGTGATATTTTTCATTTTACAATGCAACCTTAGATACTTATTTAGACATAACTTATGTCTATTACAAAAGTCAGCAAATACTCTTATGTGTTTAGACTCGACAACTTTATGATACTTTTGTTATTTTTACTTAAAAAATATATAATGAAAAAATAATAATAATAAAAACTGTTCAAAGTATATTATTCATATCTAGCTCAATTCTTACGCAATTTATATAGGCTTGGTTTTGGTGGAGTAAGTGAAGTTTGACATTTTTGACATTTTCTGAGTAGCTCAATTTCAAACATCATTTTTAATAGTCACAAGATGAAAAACATGCTATGAAATATAAAACAAATAGCAATTTTTGAATATAAGAAAATAAACCTGTCAATTCAACCTTTTTTTCCATCATAATTTCTTTTCTTTACACACCTGGCATTAAAAAGTTATGCAAATTAAACCAATAGCGAACATCTTTTAATATCTAAAACTTTGCCAGGTGTGTATTAGTGTTACTCTTTGAGTACATCAACAGAATCATATTCTGTTCCAATAAATTGGTCTCCCCTTATGAGTGTTATTACTGCTGGCTTTACTTTTTCGTACACAGCATTTTTTGCAGCATCATCTGGCTTCCTTAAAGTATGATTCAAGCTGTTGTATTGATTTTCGGCTGCTGCTTGTTCTTCTGTCTTTTTATTTTGTCTTATTGCATCTATTTTAACTTGAGATTTGCTGCCATTGATTTCATTTTCAGCATTATTGAATTCGTCTGATTCCGTATGGTTTATTTGATTGATACCGGCATCAAAATGTTCTTCATATAAATTGCTTGAAGCCGTGGGCATTTCATCAAATTGATTTCCTCTTCTGTTCGATTTGCTCGCTCATTTATTCGAACTGTCTTTCTTTTTCTGGAGAAAGAATCAGTTATATCAAACATATGATTATGGTATTGGAATGAGTCTAAAATTTCATTGAATGTTCTAACATTGAAAAGCTGATAAGATGTAGATCATATCCATTTTAAGAGTTGCTACTTCCATAAAAAAACGTTATGGCCTATTTGACTATTAAATATAATAGTTGAATAACTCGTACACACATTTCGTAATTACTGTAATTCGTGGACGATTTCAATTGCTTATACACATATATACCTTAATGTAGGTAGATACTGTTAAATCGAGCTGATCATCTTTGAGACTGGCAGTCATTGAAATGTTGTTTGTGTTGTAAGTCGGTATTATGTATTTTAAATTAACATTAAGACTACACCGAGAACGCATTGGCTTAAACTATTTTATCATATTCGTTAAGATATATATTTGCTCATAAATCTGTAATTTAATTTCAGGGAAATACCTTTTGCAAAAACAGTTTCTATGCATAGGGGTTAATTACACTGAATGTTAACGCACATCATTCAAATTATTCACCATTCCGAAAAACGCCAGGAAAACTGAATAGGACCCCCGCTTTTTTCGTGAAAGAAGGTGTTCTAAAATATTCTTCCCCAAAATCAGTTAATAAGTTATCAGTTTTTACAAATAAGCTTTTATTTTTATCGCCAATGAATGATTTCCCTATTTGAAGATATAAAACTGTTTCTTGGAAATAGTTTCTTCTAAGTAAACCTTTGTATATTTATAGATTTAAAACTTTCAGGACAATTTAAAAGACTTAAGTAATGTTTCGTATATAACTTGAAGTTTCTCAGTATTCGCTTTAACACAAACAAAATGATATTCTTCCATTTCTTTTACTTTATGTATTACCTGTATGCATTACACACTAGCACTGCTAAAACATTTATTCCGATGATTCCAGTTACAATACTGCTTAAATATATTATACCTGTAATAAACACATAATACCAGTATTAAACCTAAAGAAGGAAGAAACATAAAGTCATTTTTCTTTATGACAATTCCATTGTAAAGCAAGGCCATGTTTTTATAAAGCGAAAGAGACTTTACAAATACAGATTCGCCTTTAACTCCTCGAGATTGTCAACGTGATAAGACAGAACGACTGAAATTTATATTATTGTTTTATTTGTCACAGTGTCTGAACTTTTTACACGAGACATATATCTCTAGATGTCTACTATTGTCCATCTTACGTTAATACCGTTTCTCTGAAAATGGAAATAACATTTATAAATTTCTTGCATCTGAAGAGCTTTTCTAGAGATACCTTTTTCAGGAACGCTCTAACCTAAACCTTTGAAACCGGTAATATATGACTGCAGATCAAAAAGAACGTACAAAGAATAGCCAAATTCATCTAAGGTAAACTGTTCCTAAGGAAGTTGAACCTTACTTTCTAAATAATTTCTAAATTTATCAACAGGAAATTAAAAACAGATAGAGTATAATTCATGTCAGTATCGAAGCACTGACTACTGAGCTAATGATACCAGTAGTGGTATCGACCAGTACTAGTAAATGAGCATAACACTTAATACAGTACTTTCCGAAGCGTTTTTCTGGATTTACCTTCATAAGGGACGCTCTAACCTAAACATTTGAAAGCCAGGGACCTGGTCATGAGACATGTTACTGGATATGACCTTGTATTATTATAAAAAAGAACCTCACAAATTAAAACTGACTGGAATTCACAATGTGCAATGATGTACAATTTTATAACGTTTGTTTTCATATCTAAACGGATTCAGTATACGAAAATTGTAATTTTTGTCAGCATAGAATATATTGAATGCTGTTTACAACTGAATAAAGCATATTTGGTTATGTTTTTTTCACATTTATTTTACTATTTAACTTGATCATTGTGTATTAGTTGGGCAAATGCCACAAGTCACAAATTCTGTCTGTCTTATCTATGAAAATTAGTACTAGATTATTTTTCAGTTACATCTTTTGTCACTCTATGAGTAAGCATTAGCACGTCAAAGATCTGTCTCAGCTTTATGGTCTAGTCCATAAATACGTTCATATTCATACCTCAACAACATTTTTGGGGTTCTTAATATGAATGTAAAACATCTATCTATCCATCCATCTATCCATTCATCTATTTGTAAAATTACGCTTCATTATAAGTAAAACACCAGCTAGCTTAATGTAATTGCACAATACTTATTAGATATATCCGGGAAAGTGGCATTTATTTAGTAAAACTTTTTATTTAGATATCGGACCTATCAGACATACATTTTATGCATTTGTTATGCTTGATGGAGCATCTAACATTAGATTTTTTTTTCATTATAATATTTCTTTACGTGCTATAGTTTATCCAATATAAGGGGCAATAGTTTAAGCTGAATAACTTTAATGTTCTTACATTCATTCGTGGAACAAATGAAACTGCTTGTCGATGACTTGTTGGTCCAATCTTTATTATTATTACACATCATATAGTAAGACAGGTTACAACATTCTTTTATCACAGGATTAACTATGTTATTAAATAACTTTGTCATTATGCAGGTAAACTCTGAAATAAATGCAAAAGTTTATAAAGTCGACTCAAAAACAATTTTTACTGGTCTTGCACGTCAAACAAATGTATTTAGTAAAATTTTGAAAAGTTTTTTCTCTCTGTACCAAAGTTACAACAGACGTAAACTAAAAAGAAAAAAAAAGAATAAATCTATAAATAATCATATTTTAAAACTAACCAGAAAGTAGTGTATATTATAGGGTTATTGCACTATTATTGAGGGACAATATCCCTCAATATAAGCACAATAACCCTTTCATATTATAGTACCAAATATTTCAGCAACATTGATGATATTTCGTTCAATTCCTGAAGCTCTGACGCATGCAGTTAGGACGCAATGTCCATTTTTACCATCATGTGTATCTTTCGTGTGCTTCCAAGCAAATATCGTTTTAATCGTTTTAATCGGAACCTCTCTAGTGTGTACTCAACTTTAAAGAGAAAATATCAAATGTAGTACCGATCAAGATGCAATGTTGTTCTTTTTCATCTCTTCGGAAACGTTTTAGTTACATTCACTAGTAAATTAATTTTAGTCTTAAACGATCACTTTGATCTAAACATCAACTGAAAAGTATGAACAATAAATTAAGTCATGTTCAGTCTTTCAGTCAATTTTCAGAATTATACACTGCGGTAAATTCATTATTGTGCAGACAATTCGCTTGCAGTCAATTCAGTACTGTTCAGTAGCTTCTTGTTGATCCAAATAACCGTGTCAGTTCAAGATTGGTTTACTTGTGATTTATAAAGATAGATCAGTAAAAATATTGCATTTTTTAAAAGAAATCTACAATATTTGATACCATATTGAAAATAGTTATTTTTCAAAATTTCTAAAACATGCAAGCTCACATTTTTTAATTGGAAAATCCGTGAAAACCGGCTGCGTTTTCGGTTATACAATATGTTCAAACACTTTTGAAATTATATTTTTCTTATCTTTATCCTACTACTAGTTTTATTTACTCAAACGAAGGTTTAATTTTAAATGCAGCAAAATAACAATTTATAACAGGTCAATATAAGCTGCTAATGCGCTCGGAAAATATACTCAGTAAAAGTGTATACCCATTCAAAAAGAGACAATAGTACATACAAATAGATTGGTGTTGAGTATTGTATTGAACGTCATCATCAACTATGGACTTTCTGTAAAGGTCAGATGAATATGTCTAAGAGGGTAGGTAATTTGTTTTTCTGAATGGAATTCAATTATATCATTGAATTTTAATAGATTATAAGCCTGGTATCTTTGATGAGATTTACAACTATCAATATTTATTTAATTTTTAGTAAAATTGTGATATTTAGTTCCGGTGTGTCTGACATGCGTCCACATTTTTTATACGTTTTTATGATATACATTTTCAAAATTTATAAATATTCTTGAACTTATTTGGTCTTTTTAACGTTTTTGATTCGAGCGTCTCTGATGAGTCTTTTAAAGACGAAAAGTCAAGTCTATGATGAGTTTATTATTATACGCTACTAAAAACATGTAATATCACCTATATCTCTGCCATTCTTCAGAATATGTTCATCTCTTGGAATCACTATCCAGAACATCTCTTTAAGGGTTGTATTTTGAAAGTTAGGGATGTGTTTTGTGCAATCCTTGTCAGTTTCAAACACGTTGGTTTGTTCGTCTGTTACTCGTAAACTTCTAGTTTCTGAAAGAAAGAAAATCGATGGAATAAATATAAAAGGATGAATTTCAAAACGGTTTAAGTGCGTGTACCAAGTATGTTGTTAATTTTTAGCGAACACCACACCTTTATTGCATTTGTAACTTGCTATACATCGATAAGAATGATTTTACGCAATTTTCAAATACCAGGGGGCTTACAAGGTGGATGTTCAAAACCACTTTTTACATATTTCAATTCAAATAAGAGGGGTTTTTTTTTTAGTAAATTTGTTTTAAATGTTCTTTATATAAACACATTAAACAGTTTCATTTGAAAGACTAATAGATGTTCAATGCTGATAATATCAAATAATCGAGAGAAAAAAAATCATGTTTTTATTTAAATCTGTGGCTTATTAAAAAAAATCTTTCGATACAAAAATATTTGTACGTTATTAAAATATAAAAGTAACCTACGACCAACTTTGGTTCTAAGAAACCTTGATAATAATTGTTTTCTTCGTCCGGATTAGATACTATTTCGTATGGAACAAAATTTGAATCTAGCAGTCACATAGAAGACTCCAATGGTCAAATTTTCCTGCGTGAATATTCGTTTTTCATGTACAGCTATCTCCAACATTTTCTTGGTTAGAATATTTATGCTCAAGCCGTCATTGGGAAGAAATCTTATTCATTTTATCCGAAATCCTCCTGCCAAATCCCAGAATATCAAATGGTAGCCCTTACACTTGTAATCATAAATGTGTACTTACTTTCTATTTCGTTGTCTTTGCTCCAATTATTATTTTTATAATAAAAGTGTTTTCGGTCGATTGTTGTTTTATTCTCACTCATACCATTTCTCTTTATTTTTTTATTTCGAATTCGATGGGCTAAAGTGACGATATCTTAATCCTCCTCTTTTAAACACACACACATAAGTGTATTACTTCGTCTCAAAATTAGCCCAAGAATGTTAGATTTGCAAATTTGAAGAAGGCCATTTTTCTTCTTCCATTAGCGCGTTGAACCCATGCTTCTTTGAAATCAAATCCTGCTTAGGAAAGACAATAATTTGCTATTGAAAATTTGCAGATCTTACATTGTTGGGCTAAATTTGAGGCAAATTATTAGCAATTTGTGGTGTAAACCCGGTATAACCCTTGGTTCACCGATGGAAAAAGTCAGTCGTAGTGTTGTCACATATTTGACGCATATGCTTTATCGACGTCCTTACCGTCACAGCTGATATAGATATATGGCAAGCTTGTATTGCACTGGTTACCGTCGGATGTCATCTCTATTGCAACACAGTTTCTTCCATCATCTGTTTTGTTATCAGTATCATCTGAAATATGTGTTACTACTTGAAACAATTATAAAGATATCTTATTTAAGACACTTTCAAGACACTTTCACTTATTCTATAATTACTTTAATCAAAATTAACTTATATTGAACATGTAATTCTTCCCGGCCTGGGGTCAAAAGGTAAATATAAAAATTTCATATCGGCATGATGATGATTTACATCATTCTGTTAAAAATTATCAACAACTATCCAATAGTCTACATTATTTACGTACCACAACCGTTCCTTATAAAAATCAGACAGCTGGTGACAAATGGGTGATTTTTTTTTTTATAACTAGGTTTAATTATTTCCGTAATGTTGTCTTTTGATTGTATTCATAGGTTATTTTTATAACTTCTATAGGAATATATGAAGTTGCATTAAGGAAGATAAATCTGTCTGCAGCTTATATCGCTTATATAGTATTTACATTTTATATGTGATATAAAATGTCAATTTCCTCTATTGAAGGAACAATTTTCTGTTTTATTTTACAAATGTAAAATGAATGATGAATTTTGTTTGAAAATATCCCATTATTTCAACATGTAACGATTCTATTATCAATAAAAACCTTAAAATAGTAGTTTAGCAGTTTGCACTAGCCAGAACTTAATGTTAATATTGTACATACCCTTTGTTTTGCTGTAAAGCATTATACTGTTGTTTCCACGGCAACAATTATCGCTGATTCCTCCCCCATTTTCATTTTTAACATGATAAGCATCTGAAGTTAACTTTTTGTGTAAACAATAACAGGTACTATCCTGCAGTTGAAGAAGCTTATTTTAAATTTTGAAAACATGTAAAATTTACATAAAACTGTAGTCTCTTTAGCAAGCCATAAGACATTAACAAAATAACAAAACATCGGTTCATGTAAATTCACCAACATAGTACTGTGAAAGTACTTTTATTCGTGGGGTTCCAATTTTCGAGGTTTTCGTAGAAAGCTTTATCCACGAATTTAAGTGTCCAACGAGATATAACAATTGTTGTCCAAACCAAGATATAGAAAGATCCCCTGTAGGTTTGACTACATGGATAAGGGCATATAATCTAGAGAAAACATCAAATATCAGCAAACGCACTATGAACTATATGCAGTGGCGTAACACCAGTGTAGCATGTACAACTTCAGATAGGATTTTAATCTTTAAATAACCTAAGTTGTACGACTTTTAATTTTTTTATTTTCATGAAAAATTAGTTATGAAAGTTGAAAGTCAGACTTCCGGTAAAGATATATGATGATGGATGGCTCATAATTTTCACGAAAAAAAAATAATTTCATATTGGGCTGGCTTTTTTATTTCATAAGTATTAATTCAAAGTACATTTGTAGCATTTTTTATGCAATCTTTTTCTTTCAATGACATGTTTATTGCCCAATTAACACCTTTGAAGATCGTTAATCTATTGATCACACGATCTCGGGTTAATTAGTGTCACCACTTCTGATTACACGTGTGCAACAATTAAAATGTTTACTTTGCAATTTCCTTCAATGAGACAATTTGTATTCAGAGTTGAATCAGCTTATTTCTGCAACTATTCTATTAAACATTTGATGAATGTTGTCTGAAATGAAAGACGATCATTCATGTAAGTGAAAATGAACACCATATGATTATTTTCAAGAATCTTCGTTTCTGATGGGTTCAAATTCTTCACCCGAATTTTTTTCCCCAGAAAACTAAAATCCACGAATTTAAGAACCCACGAAACTTTTGCTCAATCCACGAAAATTGATACCCACGAATAAAAGTACTTTCACATTATATGACTGAATATGAAAGCAGGACGAAGATTAGAAAATACCGCTACCGATTGAAAGACCTTAAACATTGAAAATAAAATATCCAGTAAAAATGCAACACAGAAAACTAAAGCAAATAGAAACAACCCATACATTTATAAATAAAATATCACAAAATAAAACACAGATAAAACTAGAAGAAGCAACACGAACTCAACTCAAGAAAACCAAGGAGAATTTAATTTAGCTGCTCCACATCAGCAGTTCCTGCATCACTATGCCCATGATAAATGAACATCCAGCGATTAGTCGAAATCAGTGATAATTAAGTCATAAACAAGCAAAAGAGGATTCGATTGTGGTTACTGTTGTATAACTGTAGATATAAAGGTAGTTGAGTTAGGGGAGATTATTCTCAGTCGGTTACAGCGGTGCCTTTAGATTTCGAGATTGAGGGTTCGAATACCCCTTGTACCATTAATATATTTTCACAATATTACCACAAATAGAAAATATCTGTTGTAATATATATACTTATAAAACGCAAAAAACGTGTACAACAATTTTAAAAAGGAAAAAGTAAATACAAGTATCAATAAATATTTCGGATATCAAACCCTGCTTGCAATGTATATTTCTAAAAAATCAAAGTTCATGCAAATAAAGTATTTTTAATTGAGGCTGCGTATATATCCGTTCAAAATGAAACTAACAAATCCAGCTGCTGTGGTTAGCACTTCCCAATCTTTCCCGACGATTATTATTTGGACGTTAAGCTAGGTTCACACTGCCGATCAGATCAACTCGATCAAGACAGATTAAGCGATTGGGAGACTGGTCTGACTCGTTCGATAAGAATGTGCGGGGTGGTCTTCCTTGCTCGTCATTGCTCTGACTTTCTACCTGACAATTTTTGACATGTCAAAAAAGTTCGAGTAGGGATCGAGAAGCCAATCACTCGAGAAGAGATCGGGAATTCGTCGAGTAGCGGTCGAATTGATCAGGAAAAGATCGTGTAGATATCGAGCTTGGTCGGAATACAAATATTTAACCGATCAGTACTCAATCATCTCGACTTTTTCTCGACTAATATCCGATCGCTTCTCGACCAACGCCATACTGTTTCATCTGCGGTTCAGATTAACTCGACCAATGCCCGATCGCTTCCTGATCACTGCGACTACTATTGTTTTTGATCCCAGACCAACTAGACCAATACCCGATCAAATTCGACCACTTTTCGATCTATACTCGGTCAAACATGAGTTCACATGACTGCTAGAAGATTCTATAAAAGGGTGTGCAGATCTGATCAACTCTCATAACTTGCTGGGGTGATCTCAGGTGCTCCGGAAGGGTATTTACCGTAAGCAGATCCTGTACTACACGTTGCACCCGTCGTATTGCTTAACATAGGTACCAATCCGGTGACAAGTCTCATTTGGTGGTGTCATTTTCAAGAAAAGAAGAGTTAATTTTATAAATAAGAAAATACAAACGATTCAAATTATTATTATTATTATTATTTTAAGGATTTCATAATTACCTTTATTTTAAAACAATTTTGGAAATTTTATAACACATGAGAACAGTCAAGATGTCATACTAAAATATCTACATCGGCGGTTTCACGGTGAAACTACAAGAAACTGTTTAATTACACTGCTGAACTAAATAAATACTCTCTTGCCATTCAACTGAACCTGCTGGTGAATTGAAATAGTGTTTAACATAGTCTTTAAGACGGACCCCAGCGCATGTCACAGCATTCCTTCCATGGGTATGATCACCATCCGCCATCTGCCTTCCCTGTTATCATTCACCAGGTTGTAGTTGATTGTGCTCATCCTCATGGTCGATGGCCTGGCGTACGATAGAAGGATTCCAATTTCTGTGAAGATTATGCTGTGTAATACATGCAGGAATGATGGAATCAATGGTCTCTGGAGACTTATTCAAGCAGCCAAGCAGGCCTTGAAATCGCATGGCAAGGATACCAAAATCGTTTTACACCACTCGCCTTACACGGGAAAGTCTGCAAAGTAAAACTAAACAATGTGTAATTATACAAAATGTATTCAAATGCAAGACTATTATCACAAGTTATTGATAACTTTGTTGTTGGTTTTTTTCGCAAATTAAAAACCATAAAGCAATTGAAATTCCGTTGTTATATTGAATCAATAGAATTCCTTCTCTTTTGCATTTCATCAGTACCGGTAGAGACTAAAAATGGAATACCATGATGAAAAACTGTTTTGAAAAAAAAATGAAATCAAACAGCAAAAGATAAACGTTAGGATTATGATATATAACTTACTTCATTTTGCTAAAGGCAGTTCCTAACTTTGTTATTAAAGACTAACCTGTAATTGAATATGCGCTCTTCGTCGGTTAGGTTATGTCTGGAGTATGGCTTCATCATCCAGGTTCTCAGTGGGAATGTATCATCTCCAATCATGAAGTATTGGGTGTTTTTGTCATCGCCGGGCAGTGGGTCAGGTGACGGCGCGGCATACCGAGGTTGTTTTCCTCAATCGAAGTCCTTAATTCAGATTGGTTGAAGAGATGGGCGTCATACGCACTCCCATTAGCACCAACACTGACCTATATGGACTTGTAGTCGGGGTCGATGAGGGCCTGTAGTAGAAAAATGCGTTGTAGTTGTAGTACAGTGTACCAGAGAACTTTGTGCTTCCGATCCAGTGCTCCACATGCATGAGGAAAATTCCACTTGGCTTGGAAGTCATCGGCTACTGTGGATTCATTTATTTTCGTGGGTATCAATTTTCGTGGATAGAGAAAAAAGACGTTTCGTGGTATACGTAAATTCGTGGATCGCTGATTACAAAAAAAAAAAAAATCAGATACGTAATTCGTGGATTAATTTCTTTTTGATTTTGGAGATCATATAACCTCCTTGGTTTGATCAAAATAAAACAAACAAAAAAGAAGGAATTCATCGAAAAAGTTTTGAATTGTCAAAATCCTCGCTTGGTCATTCTAGGTTAAAGTGTTCATTGAAAACTTCTATTACAATAATGGACAGAGACAACTAATTATTTGTTTGTTTTACAATTTATAAATTCTTGTCGGAATTTTATAAGGCATTCAAAACTCTGTGATTGAAAGCTCATTTCCCTAATCACGATATAAGTAAAAGGTGTGAAAATAAATGTTCCCGTCATAAACAATATTACCTACGGGCAATATCCTCGTACTTAATCCTATTGATTTTTAATCACCAGTAAACCAAACTATGACACGGTAATTAACAACTTGCAGTTATTTTCCATGAACAGTTTTAATCAATTTTAAAAAGTAAATTATCACTGATATTCGATATATTTATTAGTGATTTAATCAAAATACTTGTATCTTCTTTCAATAAAAACACATGTTATGTTACAATGTTTTTCGCTAGTCAACACTATACTAGAACTGCATAACATAACCGGAAATAAACACCCGACTCCATACACATTTCTCGGGATTATTCTTTGTTGAATTCTTAAATTCGTGGTTCGCTATGACCCACGAAACCCACGAAAATTGGTATACCACGAATAAAAATGAATCCACAGTATCTGTTGCCACTGTACGGGTGTGACGACGGCTGGCATCACCTATTCCGAGTACTCATGTATTACAGCTTCCAAAACTTCCGGAACGAACAAGCAAATTGTGTTTGAGCCACTCGGAATGAATACATGAGCTCTGCATAAGAAGCGCCAGTAGCGACATGGCGAAGAGTGAAAGCCAATTTCAGTCCAGGCTCTAAGACTTCTCTGAAGTATAAAAAAAATGACAAATTCCAGATGTCATTCCTGCAATGATATCATAGTTTTACCTCGATTTCATTCGGATGAAATTATCACTGCATAAACATGTCAACTTACCTAAAATTGGTGTTCTGTTTTTCTATTCTGTGTGAGATACGGTTTAAAAGCTCCCCAAACATATCAGCGTCCACTTTGAGGAAGTTTTATAACCATTTGGGTCCTCTCTGATGAGCTCCTGCAACAGTCTCTCATACTGCCCATACAGTGGTCGCCGTGTCAGCCACTGCCTCACCCAGATTTCTCGGCGCCGTTGCTGTCTACGCCTTCTTGTTCCTTTCTACGTTCCTCTTCAAGTTCCGTCACAGCTATGAACCGGTCTCTCTGACGCTCTAACCACCTTGTCCACAAATGCAACTGCTCTATCTCTATGTAGATATTTTAAATGTATGATTTTACTCAGAGCTTCTGTGATCTACTGAATGATAACTAAAATAAATTGAGAATGTGTCCATGGGACACAGATGATGCCCTGCTTGCATATATAAAGGGACATAACTCAAGAACGGTTAAAGGGACGCCACCCAAATTCAAACTTGGTCTGTGTTTTGTGGAAAAAAGCATTGTGTATAAGTTTCATAACATTTGATTCAGGCAAACTAAAGTTAGAGAACGGAAACCAATTTCGGGACGTACGTACGGACGGACGTACAGACGGACAAGGGTAACGCTTAATGTCCCCTCCGCTGCGGCGGGGGAATAAAAATCAGATGTTTTTATACTGAAATTGTACATACCCGACCAATTGCGGACTACCCCTACGACCCCTATACGATCAGGTCGATCTGATCTGGTCGACATCGGGTTGAGAACGAGTATAGTTGATTTAGTCTAGCTAGTCGAGTAAAGATCGTGTAGAGATCGTGAATTGGTCGGGATCATCGAATAGATATTCAATTAGTGGTCGGGTTGAAGCTGTGAAGAAGTCGTTAAGGGTCGTAAATGGTCGAGTTGGAGTCGTGTACGGTCTGATAGCGGTCGGATAGAAGTCGTAAACAGGCCCGATCAAGAATTTGGTTACGCTTGGTGGTGGAAACTTTGGAAATCGGGATCATCGAGTTGATTTGATCGGCAGTGTGAACCTAGCTTAATATATATATATTTTAATGACAAAGTATTCAGTGATAGACCATCAAGTCATGCTGGCGTTTGTTAAACGTTCAAATCGATTTCTTTAAATTAACTGTTAGGGATCTTCTTTGTACAACCCTCTATCATCGAAATCCTGATTTCTGAAAACATTCTTTTAAATGGTTATCAGCTTGGATCGTATCAATATAAACATACGAAAATGTGGCATGAATACCAATGAGACAAATCTCTACCAGAGACCAAACGACATAGAAGAAAACAACTATAGGTCACCGTACGACCTTCAACAATGAGTAAAACCCATACTGCATTGTAAGCTAAAAAAGGTTCCAAAATGACAAATGTAAAACAATTAACATGAGAAAACTAACGGCCTGATTTATGCACAAAACAATAAACGAAAAGCAAATATGATATACAGCAACAAACGACAACCACTGAATTACAGGCTCCTGACTTAGGACAGACACATACAGAATGTGGCGAGGTTAAACATGTTTGCTGGCGCAAAACCCCCCCCCCCCTAACGTGGGACAGTGGTTTAACAGTACAACGTAAGAACAAACTGTAAAAATCAAATGAAAAGGCTCAACTAATCAGATCGATACAAAGCACATAAAAACCCTAACAAAAACACAAAAGACACAAAGTACATATCTGGTAGTACTAGCTGCTACTGAAAGCTAGTTCAAGGCCAATAACAACTAATAAAAAATCATGTGTCTAAGACTAAAATATCAATCAGTACACCTCCAACATCCAATGGATTTAGCATAAAAACGTCATTAACAGTCAAAGAAAAACATCACCTTGTTCAGTGCAAAAAATAAACGTATCGACAGATTGTTGAACCGTGAATGTACATATGTGTATAACAATAATATTTAGTTTGGTTTTAATTTAGTTTACTGATAACAAAATCAATATTTATACAGATAAAACAATATTCAAAGATCTAATTACAGTGTTCAATTGGTGACCTTTTAGAATAAGTTTATTTAAAGAATCGATAAGTTTATCCGGATCGTATCTTAATTTACGGGTTCGGTAAACAACATCACCGTAAAGATTATGATGTGCTATCCCGTTTGTAATAAGTTTTCTACGGGTACAGCCAAACTTCCAAACCAAAGATTTGTATCTATTGGAAAATTTAGTAAAGGTTTTAAGTAATTTGCGGTAGTGAAATCCTTGACTCAATAATTTATCAGTAATAATCGTCCCTTTTGTCGTAAATTGTAGTGTAGAGTTTCCCGTGTAAAACTGAAATATCTAAATTTAGGAAAGGTAAGTTATTACCGTTTATATTTGATTTATTTAAAGTAAGTTCCTTTGGGTAAATTTCGGCAGTATATTTAGAAAATTCTTGATTATTTAACGAAAAAATATCATCAAAATAACGGTAAGTGTTGTTGAATTTATCAATTAAATGGAATTAAGACGGATCTTTACTGAGTTTTACCATAAACTGTGATTCATAACAGTACAGGAACAAGTCTGCTATTAAAAAGTTGCACTGGAGCCCATAGGGACACCTACAATCTGTTGAAAACTTTATTGCCGAAACGTACATAAATGTTGTCAAGGAGAAAATTTACAGCTTCAATCATCTCATCACACCTCCAGTAAGTATATCTAGCATATTTACCTTTCTCATTAGAGTAGAATGCTTTATATGAGTTACAGCAAATAAATTTGCAATCAGAGTTCTCAAACGACCATTAAGTTATATAGGAAAACTTCTGTTTGATAAGATTGTGTGGAAGTGTAGTGTAAAGTTTTGACAAGTCAAAACTGTAAACCGAATTAAAAGGACCATCAGAAAGCACGTAATTTATCTAAAACATCCAAAGAATTTACATTCCAAAAATAGTTAATTCCACTATTGTCATATGTTTTATTACAAAAGTGAATAAGTTCTTTGATAGTAGTTAAGGAACTAGTTAAAAGCACTAAACTCCATAAGACGAAGCCGCTGGAATTATGCTCCATAAAGCATGAACATAGTGATCAAACTTTGAATTGTTTAGTCAGAAGATATTATTTATAAAGCCGAACGAGAATTTTTAACAGATAATGTTATAATGTTTTCTTTTTTCATGAAGAGTGGTTTTCGAAGTCTTCTTCATACGAATAAAAGAACAAATCAACGAGAAGAAGGGCAAAGTTGGATCCCAAAGGAAGTTAAACAAAACAAATAAGCATATGGATGATTGCAATTTCATGAAACATGTTATGAGAATAAGAGTATTTTGTTAATTAAATATGATTCATTACGTATTAAAAAAAATGTAGTCATTCCCCTCTTTTGGATTTACATACATAATTTTCAAAATGTAAGAGTAGAAAATAAAATTGTGATACTAAACCTGTCATTTTGTAATAATTACTTTTTATGAGATAATTGAAAAGTTTATAATTGTGTATAAAAAGGTACCTTGAGTCCAAAATAACTAAATCTTCTGTCCAACGTATTACAGCTTGTGATACACGTTTGTATGCGATATGATGCATCACTGATATTAATCGGCACATTTTTTGTGTTATTTAGTTCATCTTCTGTAGTTTTATTAAACACATGACAACCTGTAAGTAAACGAAGTTTGCATCTTAGATTAAAGGCTTGTGTCTTTTACACTGTTGATCTTTATGATTAAATACACCACCGTCTACCATTTAAATTTAAGTCTATGAATAAAAACTTATCAAAGATACCAGACATACATAATACGTACTGATTAATTTCTTTATCTCGAGTATTCCTTGTTTCATTGCTTAAGCAATTGCACAAAAGCATTGTTATGACGGTTCCTCATAAAACAACAGAATAAGGCGTTGCGAGATTATTTGTAGCTCAACATACATCATTATATGTTTACTCCTGATTGACTTTACCAGGAACTTATTTTTTATCATTATTTCAAAGCATCCATGCATCATACGGTGACAACATAAGATCTCAAGATTTTATTTCAGCACCTTCAAAGAAACGTCGTGGTACAAAAATGCCCTGGAAATGATTTTAATAGGGGTTTGGGATGCTCAATTTTTTTTTATGTTACTCTGTAATGTTAAGTAGACTTGTTTGTAAGTTTTTTTGGCAATGGTATTGTCCGTCTTTGTTTCACATATAATTTTTGATTGCCCCATTGGTATCTTCCTCATTTTTCATTATAAAGAGTTTTATATGTTGTATGCAACAACAAAGATGATAAGTAGTTTATTTTTCTGTAATGTATCCTATTCACAAACGTGATTGCTATTAATTAATTTAATTAAATATTAGGAATCTAGGTTTTAATAAGTAAATTTTCAAGATTGATCTTAAATCAAAATTGCTGACTCAATTTGTTTAATGATATGAATAAAAGCAGATATGGGTACACGGCAATTAGACAACAACCCAACGACACAAAGCCCCAAACGGCTTTTAAATGACAACATACAGTCTTGATCAATAGACAGATATCTGCACATCCTATTACAGGTAATCGGTACTACATGTGCAATGTGTAACACAGATCAAAATATGCTGTACATGATTGTAAAACCATTGTATTGCAAATTGCATTCGGAACAACAGACAAAATCTGCCGTACACTATAGCAAAAACAATGGTTTTAAGGGCAATCTTAACACAGATCCTATAGAATCTGCCGTAGTGATAACCGGTAATAAGATGCTGTCTATACCATATTTTGAGCTCTTAATGTTTCCGAGTCTATGATAGTTGTAATGAAATAACATGCATAGCTCAAATAACAAAACATTAAGTAAGATATGACACTGGCGAGGTTCCTGACTTAGGACAGCCGCATGAAACAGTAATTTGCATAAATTACAAAATATATGTAAAAAAAAGTTTGCAAAAATAGTTCTGCATTTCTTTATTTTTCAAATTTGCTAATTTCTTTGTTTCTTATTTTCTTGTAGCATATAACAGGCAGAAATGATTAATTATATGAAAATTATATTGAACACGTTTCATGGTATGCCATTTTTCTTATAGCCACAAGAGGTAATTCTATGCTGTAGTTGGAGAAGGATATTATGTTAACAATCTTAATTCGTTGTCAGGGCAGTAGGTTTTAACAAATAAAAGGACACTTATGTAGTTTTCTTACCATATGAAATTTAAAGAATAACTTTTTTTCCTCCTTTTGTTAACGAGACTGCACTTACCTACATGCGTGGATTTGTCTATATATGTTTGAAATTTTCATAAATACTTTGCTCACCAAAATACTGAATCCACTGTAGAGATTGACCTTTAGCCTGCACCCACATTAAAGAATCAGAACCGGTATTCCCAGTTTTATT
This sequence comes from Mytilus coruscus, assembly GCA_017311375.1. Classification (NCBI taxonomy): domain Eukaryota; kingdom Metazoa; phylum Mollusca; class Bivalvia; order Mytilida; family Mytilidae; genus Mytilus; species Mytilus coruscus. The sequence continues at coordinate 68,400,723 of CM029596.1, forward strand.
TACTCCGATGCGATCATACTTTCGAAAACTTATGTATTTCTGACACAGCGATGCAACACTGTTGTTGAGTAGTTTTTCATTTGAAATGTATTGTATATGACCTGAGGAATATAAATATATCAATAAGATGTATTATTTCATTATGAAAAAATATAAAAAAAACACTGACGAAGGCCATTTATTGTGCCGAAATATATAGAAGTTTTTACACTGTTAACGCACTTAGACCATGGTACTTACAACTTTGAGTGTTGTATTACAACAATTTCTTTGTTTAAAATTTTAAAAAATATTGCCATAAATGCATTTAGACAATTGTTTTGTCGTTAAAACTGTTCACAATCTCCTTCAACCAATTTTAGCTTCCGACTTAGACAACTATTACATAATGTATTGTTATCCTAAGGAAGTTGATTTTATGACGTGCTAAGTATTAAAAAAAAGAAACGATTTCCGTTTGAACTACCCTTGTTGACGTAAGAATATACATTGTAACATGTATACATATAACAGGTTTTTTGTAAAATGAAATCTTGCCTCAAATTATCCTATTAGAAATTCAATAAAATGAAAGCACTGATGATTTCCTTTTAAATGCCAATTGAATAAGGACGGAATTTAACGTAAAAGAATTGCACTTTTGTTCATATAGCTTGAGGAGTTAAAATATACATATTTTATATTGACATTCTCCTTTTAGAGAAAATGGATATTTGATGTTAATAAGACAATATTTCATTGATATACTTAATAAACTATTGACACAAAGATATGTCTCGCGTGTATGTAATTTGATAGTAAAATGCAAATGCTGAAATCAATACAAAGTCAATGAACCATGACTGAAGGTACAGGGCCCAATAATTTCCGTGAAAAAAGCTAATATATATATATATATATACCAAATATCATTGACTTATCATAAGTGATTCCCCATAAACTATGCAAAACTTTCAAAGTAAATAGAGCATGACTGGGGGGAAAAGGGGGGCAAATAACCTCCATTGAAATGAGATGTGTCAGTTCTTATACAACTGCATTCGAAATATCATTGACTTATCATCAGAGTTTCCCTTAACTGACATAACTACAAACCTTAACATGTAAACTATGCATCACACCTCTTTTTCAAAATCTCGAATCAGCAAATGAAATTTTATGTCTTTACTTACCAATGTAGATTATGAAAAATATCATACAAAAATTATTGAATCCAGCCATTGTGTATTAACGTCCCGGGTTGTTCTGACATGACTAACCTCTTCCTGGTTACATATTTATATACAGTTTCCGGATAATTATAATCATACCAAAACAATACAAAAATTTAAACATAGAAACTTAATAATTTGTACTTTCCAGTCAATTGAACTATCAAACCAAATATTTAGAACGTTTCATAAAAAAATGTCGAAAGTAATGGTGGCCTACTTAGCTTATACGGAAACACTTATCAATTTTAACAAGAAAATAAGTTAAAGTTAATCATGACAAGGACATTTGGTTATATATCTATATGGGTACATCTCGTTGTTTACCTACATATTAAAGAAAAGGAACTTGCATGTTTCTTATTTCCTTAACTTAGAACATCATGATTTAGACAGCTTCACTTTATGTGTAACAAAAACATGATATATCATCTTCTATCTTAATTGTTATTATTCAAACAAGTAGGAAAACAAAAATCTATATCGGCGAGTTTAATTATAAGACTAGCTAGAGTTCAAACATGTGAATCGTTGATTGTCTCTTTTAAAGGACAAGATACGATTTGGGGACAAATTTGTCTTAAAATCTACTACTACTACGGGGGTGTTTAACCACCTCTAAGTATACTACCGAAATTTACCCAAAGGAACTTACTTTAAATAAATCTAACATAAACAGCAGTAGTTGTCCTATTCTAGATTTAGACATTTCAATTTCTAAAGGGAAACTCCATACTAAAATTTACGACACAAGAGACGATTTTTCATTCCCTATTGTTAATTTTCTTTTTTTTTAGACGGTGATGTTCCTTTGGCTCCATCATACGGTGATTATATATCCCAACTCGTTCGTTATGCCTGTGTGTGTAGTGATGTCATGGATTCTAACGACCGTAATCAATGCATCACTGGTAAATTATTAAGTCAGGCATTTCGTTACCATAAATTACTTAAAACATTTACTAAATTCTTGCATAGATACAAAGATTTGATTAGTAAATTTGGCTGTACCTGTAGAAAACTTATTAAAAACGGTATTTCACATCCTAAATTTTACGGTAATATTGTATTAAAAGCGCGGAAATCGTGATCCGTGTTAACTCATCGACTCTTTAAACAAACTTATTAGTAAAGGTTATCTTTATTAATGTTGTAATAAGATCTTTGAATATTGTTTACATTGACACTAACATCGATTTTGTCATCAACAAATTAAAACATAACTAAATTTGTATTCTTTTCGAATGATTTTTGGGATGTATAAATACACATCCACGTTAATTTTCTATTTAGAGATTGCTTTATCTATATATATTATGATACATATTTATTATAAGGTTAAATCCTAACGATCCTACTGCCTGTCAATACTTTTATTTTGGCATTGCACAAGTCATGTCTTCTTTGACTGTCCATGGCGTTAAAACACTTAATCCCTGGGATGTGTTTTAATTGATTTTAGTCCCTGATGCATGATTTTTTTTATTGTTAATTGTTTTTGGCTTTTAACTAGCTTTCAGTAACTGCGAGTCCTCTCAAATCGTACTTTCGTGTTAATTTGACCTGTTGACACAATTTGTAATGCATTTCTGTAATTCAATGTTTACTTATTTTGTGTTATATCTCGTCTCACTATTTTTAATATGTACCACCTTTGAAAAGTATTTTGTTTGATAAATTTTCACTTCTGTACTCGTACTCTGAACAACAAATTTATTTATTTTGTAAAAAATGTTTACTTCCATACTCCTAACAACAAAATTATTATATCTAAATTTACCTGTGACATCGCAAAGCAGAGCATCCCAACTCGACATGTTTACATACGAAACAATGACAGACCATGGTTTGACATCGAGCTAAGGAAAGCAATCCGTAGAAGAGACCGATTTCGTAAAAAGCCTTAAAAACTAAAAAAGATTCTGATATTAATAAATACAAAAAGCAACTAATTTGATAAAAGCTGCAAAAGAAAAAAAATGAAAGAAGCTTGGATAATATCATCTTAAATAATGTGGCTAACCCCGAAACTTATTGGATGATAATGAAAATGCTTATAAAATCCAATAAAGGTTCTGGTGATTTACCCCCACTTAATGATATTATTCACGATGAAAGCATGGAAAATGTAGTGTACGGAGACGACGATAAATGTAATCTCTTGAATAAATAATTTAGTCTGATTTCTTCCCCAGAGGAGGAAGGTGTTCCCGTCCCTAAAATTGAACCAAGAACCAATATTTTTTTAAATGATTTAGTAATTAAAAAGGTGAAATAATTGATATGATTAAAATTTTAGATCCTAATAAGGCATCTGGTTCAGATGTCATAAGCCATAAAATGCTAAAAATGTGTCCGAAAAAAATAGCAAATCCTTTAAAGATAATATTTGACAAATCCCTACAACAATGTAAATTTCCCACCAGCTGGAAGACTGCAAATGTAATTTCTTTTTTAGGAAAAAAGGAGATAGTTCGATACCATCTAACTATCGGAGGCCAATATCGCTTATAAGTTGTGTAGGGAAAATAATGGAGCGAGTTCTTTATAAACATGTCTTCAATCACCTACAAAGAAATAAGTTAATATATGAATACCAATCTGGTTTTCTTCCAAAATGTTCAACAGTTCACCAGCTTTTAGAAATTTACAACTGTATTTTAAATGCACTAGAAAATAAAGAAATTAACTGTTTTGTTTTCTGTGACTTTTCTAAAGCTTTCGATAAAGTTTGGCATCAAAAATTGCTACATAAAATGAAGTCATACGGTGTGGACGGGAATCTATTGAATTGGTTTAAAAGTTGCATGAACAACAGACAACAGCGAGTAGTTATTAAACAATCTTCGTCAGAGCTTTGCAATATTTCAGCTGGTGTCTCACACGGTTCTGTTTTGGGACCTCTCTTATTCATTAATAAAATTTAGAATGGAAATGGAGAATGTGTCAAGGAGACAACAACCCGACCAAACGGCAGAAAACTGCCGAAGGCCACCAATGGGTCTTCAACACAGCGAGAAAATCCCGCACCCGGAGGCGGGCTTCAGCTGGCCCCTAAACAACATGTGTACTAGTTCAGTGAAAATGGACGTCACACTAAACTCCAAAAGATATAAATGAACTAAAATTAAAAAAACATACAAGACTTACAAAGGCCAGAGGCTCCTGACTTGGGACAGACGCAAAAATGCGGCGGAGTTAAACATGTTTTTTGAGATCTCAACCCTCCCCCTATACCTCTAGCCAATGTAGAATAAACAAACACACAGCAATACGCACAGTAAAACTCAGTTCAAAAGAAGTCCGAGTCCGATGTGCAAAATGACAATGATACATAAATTAACAAAGGACTACTAGCAGTTGCTGACATGCAAGCTCCAGACCTCAATTGAACTGATTAAAGATTATGTCTTCATTATATGAAAATCAAGCACAGTCCCTCCCGTTAGCGGTTTAGTATCATACCATCATAAAATATATGAGAAGAACATAACCCGTATCATGCCAACAACTGGTTTTAGAATAAATGTGTTTATTTCCGATGCTAAGACCCTATGAGTGAATCAATATTAATACCAAAATATACCATCTTTAATGACCTGACAACAGTATCGTAACTATACCCCTTCTGAATAAGTCTGTTTAAAGGTTTGGTTAGCTTTTGGAGTGAATGCCGACATTTGTGTGCTTTGTATAGAATATTACCACATAAGATTGGATGTGAAATACCTGTACGTATAAGATGTCTGCATGTTGATTTATATTTACGAATGATGTCCTTGTACCGATGATAAAATTTAGTAAATGTTTTGACTAGTTTGTGATATGTAAAACCCTGGTGTAATAATTGTAATACAGAGATTTCTTTCGTTAAAATCAAATACGTTGTTAATACACGAGCGAATCGAACAAGTTGAGATATATAAACACGAGCGAATCGAACAAGTTGAGATATATAAACACGATAAGATGGTGACAAGGGAACGTCACCATCTAAAAATGGATAATTAACAATAGGCAATGAGAAATCATCTCTTTTATCATAAATTTTGGTATTAAGCTTCCCGTTAAAGATATAGATATCAAGATCCAGGAAAGGGCAGTGTTTATTGTTAGTATTAGCTTTATTTAAAGTCAGTTCAGCAGGATAAATCTCTTTAGTGAACATACTGAAGTCGTCATTATTGAGAGCCAATATATCATCCAAATATCTAAAAGTGTTATTAAATTTTTGTATGAGATGTTGTTTCGATGGGTCTTTGCTTATTTTAGTCAAAAATTGTAATTCATAACAATACAGAAACAGGTCCGCAATAAGTGGTGCACAGTTAGTCTCCATTGAAATTCCGATAACTTGACGATATACGGAATCCCCATAGCGAACAAAAATGTTATCTAATAAAAGTTCAAGGGTAGTTATAGTATCAAAGCAGGTCCAATTGACATAGTTCTTTTGTTTGTTGTTACTAAAAAATGACCTAAAAGAGTTTGAACATACATATTCGCATTCTGACTTTTTAAATGCCCATTTAATTAGGTGTATGAATTTTTTCTTAATAAGATTATGAGGCAAAGTGGTATATAGGGTAGATAATTCAAAACTTTAAACAGATTCGAAATCACCAATATAAGCATGCAATTTATCAAGTACTTCCAAGGAATTTTTGACTCCAAAAGTAATTAATTCCACTATTTTCAAAGGCCTTATTTGAACAATTTATTACCAGATTTTTGATTGTACCAAGTGTACTAGTAAGTATAAAAGACAGTTTAGTAGTGAAACAATGGCTTGAAGACGAAATAAATCTATATTTGTAAGGTGTTTTGTGCAGCTTCGGAAGCCAGTACATAGTTGGAACTTTCATTGTATTTGGTTCTGCTTGTAAAGAGGTAGCTAAAAGTTTATGTTTGTTACAGATGTCATTTTCCGAAAATGGAGTCAGTTGGAATGTTAGTGAATTCGTGATTTCCTTTTGCAAAACCCCAATGTCAAATTTACGTCAAACAATAATGATATTATTAGCAGCCTTATCAGCCGGGACAAAAACAAATTCCTTAGCGAGTTCTTTTAGCTTATGTTTGATACGAGAAATAGGGCTATTATGGTTGTTGTTAGGAGTAAAATGTTCTTTAAAATGTTTTATACGAATATCAACTATGTTCATTACTGAATTAAAAAAAGAATCTAAGGATTTTTTGTCAGCTTTTTCTCGTTTTATCCTTTTCGAGCAGTAAGTACGGAGTGAGTCGTGGATGATGTTACGACACTCATTCCAATTAATAATTGACGGGGGACGATATTTAGGTCCTTTACTGAGGAATGATTTCAACTCTCGGTGGTCATGAACGATGTTAAGGTCTCCTGTTATAACATGGGAACTGGGACCATAAATGTATCCGGAATTACTGCAATTTCACGACGTAGGTAGGTGTATTTTCACTGATATTAACATCTTTACACACTTCGCTATAATTAAACACATATTTCCGGGAAGATTTTTTTATAAACATAACAAATAAGAAGGAGTTCAGTATTATCAAAATATCCAGGAATTTGTTCTTTAACAGAATGATCATTAAAAATACCGGCAATATTTACAAAATCAAAACCTTTATTGACATACTTGATTTTAATAAAATGTTTTTTATGATCTTCAGGGCGATCAATTTTGGGAAACAGTTTAGAATAACAATATGCAATTATAATTTGGACGATTTCATATTTAGGACTGCAATAAGGAATTGTGTTGCAATCCTCTAAAACTTTATGTAATTTATTAACAGGTAAAGAACATAGCTTATCTATATTAGTGATATTGCTGAAAATTTGATCTCTTTATGTAGATTATTTGCAGATGACACATCTCTCAGCTTCTCTAGTCGTGACACGTCACAAAAAAATCAGTGATCCGTCACGACCTGAGTGACCTGAGCGGTTGGTCTAAGAAATGGCTGATGTCCTTTAACCCAGAAAAAAAACAGAAATTATGTTGTTTTTCAACATTGAAACTCCGGAAATGAGTTTCATGAGTATTCAATGGTAAGAATATTCTAGTTACAGATTTTCATAAACATTTGGATGTCACATTTAGTAGCACCCATGTGGAAGGCATCATAAAAAATGTATCGAAACATTTGAAATCCTGGTATCTATGATGATTTTATTTTGAATGTACTTAGAAAATTAAAGTACAGATTAAGTAGGAAGAACTTAGAGAAGCTATACTTGACTTTTATACGACCGATACTCGAATATGCCTGTGAAGTTTGGGATAATATGGGTGTGGGTTATTGTAACAAATTAGAGCAGCTGCAGCTTGAGGCAGCCAGAATTCTAGCATGTCTTCCTATTTTTATTAGAAGTAGAATTATTTATGATGAGATTGGTTGGGAAACTCTAGCTGAACGTTACCATTATTTTATAATATTCAACATAATAATGCACCAGCCTATCTTTGCAATTTAATTCCACCAACAATCCAAAGAACAGCTGTTTACCCCTTACGTAATGGGAATGATATAATATACCTTTTTTGTATACTTTCATTGACCCAAGAATTCTTCATACCTTCAACTTAAACGACTGTGGAATAAACCTTAATGTTGTGACTCTTTAGGTAAATTTAAAACCGAATTAAAAAATATTAAACTGAATTCAAAAGCCCAAGTACCTAAACATTAAGAATTTGGCAATCGTAAACTCAATATCATTTTGACTCAACTTAAATGCTCAGCTTTTTTTGGGGGAATCATGATCTAAAACAATGAATTCAACTGTACAAAACTAACTAATTGCAATTTTTATGTTTGCTCTAAATATGCATGAGATATTTGCCACTGGACATTAAGCAATCAACACTCAACAGTCAAGAGTTAATGTATGTGTTGCAAATTAAATTTGCAATTATGCTTAATATAAAGAACCGACTTTGAACAAAGTAATGCTAATAAATGACCACTTAATCAATAGTTGAAGCACTAAGAAAACTTGCACTAGTCTAGTGAAAACTTGCAAGATAAAATGTATAAAAATGTGTGAAATACCTTCATCTAAAATTATAACAATAATAACCGTATTGATAAAAAAATAATAAAAGCTTGCAAGTGAAGATAATTTTTTATTGTGATATTGTTTTTTTTATCTGGTGTCTATTTATTTGAGAGCAGAATTAAGTCAGTGATTTCATCTTTCACTGTGCATAGTGTACCACATCTTGGACTATACGGATCACTACACCTTTCCTCTAGATGTCCTTGGATAGCAACTTCAGTCGTGTCCCCCCTCCCATTTTTGAATGCCGTAATCGTTATTTCATTAATACTGAGGACATATTAGAGCTAAAAGTTTTTATAAAGTGGACAAGATTTCGGAGAATTACAATTGTAGGACACGTTTTTGAATGTAAAAATTCGGACACATTTTTGCGACCATTTGGGGATGTGAAGTTGGACATGTTTAGGCGATTTGTAATTTAAAGGACACGTTTGGGTGAAGTGGACACGTTTGAGAAATTAATGGTCACAAAATGTATGTCTTATTTTTGTTACAGGTAATTCACTGATCTGATGGCCATGGGTGGTTAATGAAAAGAACCATTCAGTCAGCATATCCATTTAAATAAATTTTCACATGATCTCGCAGTTGGTAACATTTACCGAACTTCATGATAAGACTAAAGGTTGATGGAAATAAAATCCAGGGCGGTCTTTTCACAAAAAACTTACGACAAAAATTGATAGTAAGTTATACTAAAATGGTCATGACTTACAAGTATTTTTTCTCGTAAGATTTTTTGTGAAATTATCCGCTGACCTTCCAATATATTTTTTAGGAGCATGCAACAGAAAACACACCTATTTATTATTGGCCATAAATGAAACTGCACATAATTATAAGGATCAATAATTTAACAAAAATTTCCCCTTTTTACTAACAAATGGACTTATATTTTGGCAGTCACTATTACACATTAACACTCACAGCTGCTATTGCAGGTGAGGAACCCTTTCCCATTTTGTTTTGTCTTGCTGCAACAAAGTCGCCAAAGCTTAACTAAGGTTAAAAAAAGTATGCTGTTTTGGGCATAGCCAATGATGTTAACAATTTGTTAAAGATTATAATTACAATTTTTGACTCCAATATAATCTTAATTGACTACGATTGTCAGTCTTACTGCCAACGGTTGGTGGTTCTCTCCGGCCACTCCGGCTTCCTCTACCTATAAAAACTGACCACTACAAAATAGCTTTAGAATATTATATCTTTCACAATTTTTTGAGTATTTTATAAAACTGTGCGGCTAGTCTGTAAAAAGGATGTCAATTAGAGAAGCCAATACTATCGGGACATTTATTTGAGAACAACAAAAAAGACGTCTATTAGAGGGGCATATAATTGGTTGTAGATTTGGAATCTTATTTCATTATGACGTCATATTTGGATGTCGACTTGAGGAATGGAGGTCGATTAGATATCGGACGTCAACTCGAATCGTACATTTGTATATATATTGATTCAGTTGTGCAAGTAAATAGACACTGGTAAGTCTGATAACATTTTATAGTTTTGAAAGTTTGTTCACCTGTTTACTATGATTAGGTGGAAGTATGTTCTTATTTCAAAAAGAGGCAGTTGGACGGCAAACGATTTAATGACTTCTAAGGTCAAGACACTGGTCACATGACAAAAGGTCAGAGTTTACAGTTTTTTTGTAAACGTGCATGCCTCGTGGTTTTTTGACTCGTATCGTCTTATTTTTACTCGTTTATTAATAAAAATTGAAGTGTTCAAATCTTGGATGAATAAGCTTCATTATTCTTTATACTTATTACTAAAAAGTGTTGTTAAAATATTCTAAATTGACGAGTGAAGTGAAACTTTTTTTCGGAAAATTTGCGTAGGTCCACGGAAAATCCCTAATTATTCCTTAAATAGGTATGGTAACGTGTTGAGGGGGTACAAAATATGATGTAAAATCATTTTTTACATTAGATTTTAGTTATAATCGATCCTTAATTTACCGGATACGTAATTGTGTCAGCTTATTCGTGGCGAAGTGGAGATCAAAGGGAAATAACTCCGTACACGCATCGTAGGAAATTGCAAGTTCACAACAGTAAATTCGAGTAAAATTAATTATTGTAGTTATATTTCGACACTTTCTTGAATAACTATTCCATATTTTATGTTCCTTTACTATTGTAACATTAAATTAGTCATGGAATGGTTGAAAATGACATTTTTTCAAGTAATTACAGGTTTTTGAAAACTTCCAAAGAAGAAAATTATAGATATTAAGAATTAGATAGGCCTAAATCTATGGCCTCACTTTAACACTTTCTTCTGAAACTTGAAACTTATAAATTGTTATCTATACTCAAACACCCTTTTCATAGATGGAATGATACAAGTCTTTGTTTTACTTTCTTTGTATCAATATTCTTAGAAAGCATATGAAAATAAACTCAGTGTTTGTACATGTACTGTAGGTTGTTATAACAGTTTTTTTTAATATTAAATTCACTGTAAAATTAGACTTCAATTAAATTAATTTATATATAAAAAAAGTATCTCAAACAGAAAGTTTTAACTCTGGTGCACTGAAAATGTTGCATCAGTAATGATATTTAACAAAGTTTTTTAGAGTGAAGAACTTATAGATTCTTTGTCACTTTGTTGATCATATGGAGGGAAACAGAGTGATATAATACATTCTAACATGTAGCATCAATTGTGAAACAATACTTCTCTCCTCTAGACATTTTAGTTTTCAAGATGCGAGGCTTGCCGATCAATATACATATTTAAGATTTCACTGTTAAGAGTGGAAAAATAACTTATTGACAGAGATTCTATATGGGAATGTTTCTCTTGATATTTTTAAATAATACATTTATGTCACCAAACTACCTTTGGTTTTTCTATGATCTGCAAAGAAATGGCTTCTTACTATGTGACATCAAAGATCATCAGGCATGGTTATTGCATGGTAGCATTTTTTCCTGATGTAACAATGGCAAATTCTGAGGAAAGCAAGAACCATTCAGAAGAGATCCAGGTCTTTTATAAAGGGAGGGGGGATAATTCCATATAACAGAAAAAAAATTTGATTTCATGCAAAAAGTTATATACAAAAGGGGTTCACCAGCAGAACTCGTGTTACAATAGAATATTACTTTGCATTATATTAAAATACAATATGGAAAAAAAGAAAATGTAAACAATACATGCCTCAAAATTGTGAACATTGATACTGAATGGAAAAAAGATAATTTGTAATGGACAGAATTCAAATTTGTTTTATTATACCTGCTTTAAGATTAGAAACTATATAAGATGTACAAGTTCTGCTGCTGGCTCTAAATTAAGAGAAAAAATCTGAACATCCAAAAAGCCAGAAAGGGATTAAAAACATTATAATCAACACAAACCAAACTGAACAAAAAGCTGGAAAGGAATATGATATCATGCAGTTCACATAATTTCTTTCATCACAAGTTTTTGATTATTTTTCTTAAATTTAAATTAAAAAGTCCTACAAATATCTGCTGAGTCCTTAAATTAAATTATTGATTGAATAATGAATGGTTAGTTAAGCTGATCAGTAAATAAAGTGTGAATATGTTTTTGTTAAATAAAAGAGTGTTATTATGTCATATATTTACTGAGTCAACTTCAAATTTAATCAAAATTCATATTTACCTGCTCTAAAATGTACAGGCAATTGAAATACAAAAGAAAACAAAACTGACTTAAATGCAGTAAATTCAGAATTTTTTTGAAGAATGGAAAAAAATGAGAGATTAATCAGAAAAAATCTTCTTAATATCAAATCCGAATGCGAGTTCTTATTATTTGATAATCAATTAAATCGCATTACTTACATTAATAAAACCTCATGATAATTTCTGAATTTACAGTATTTAGCTTGTCAAACTCTGCGCTTTCCATTTTCTCGCCCTATATGTGGATGAAATACTGACAATTTTGCTAATTTTACCAAAAATACCAAAAATCTCATTTTTATGACATAACTAGATTATTACCATTTCAGAAAAAGTATAGTTTATTTTTGATAGCCCAAATTATTAATCTGGAATCAGTACATACATCTGTATACTTTACATTAGGGAACTTATTGAATTGTTTGCACAAGACAGTGACATGGCAGCTGACAATTACAAACCTAGTGACACCATTGAGACAACCAAATTTTATTGTTGATATATATAAACTGAAATCTTAAAATGACAGCATAAATCATTGCTGAATTTTTTTAAAATGATTTTATGTTTGTTAGTCATTTAATACTTCAAATAATTAACCTGTACTAAAATAAGGAGATGTGGTATGATTGCCAATGCAATAACAGTCTGATAGCTATCCACCAGAGTCCAAATAATGTTGCTGTAAGCAGTTATAAGTCACTTTACAAACATCAATGAAAAAAAAAACAGTTCTTTGTTTTTAGGCAGCATAGGAAAAAGAGTTGTGGCTTGGTGGCTCACAAGAAAATATATAAGACAGACAAAAAAGACAGGACTCTTACTAGTCCTTAGAGGAACTGCTGTATACTTAAATAAGAAAGATTTTGGGGACTAAGCCACAGCGAGCAGCATTTTGATACTTAGGAACAACAGAGTAGATTCTGGGACATTACATATTGGCCAATCTGCCCTATTTGCTCCCACCTATTAAAATTAATGCCTAGGGTGGGAATTAAACACATGTACATTAACTCTATTGTTCTCTTTGTACATATATGAAATATATTAAATGCAAAAAACCAGCTGTAATGTAAATATGGTAATTTACATCATTACAGCCTCAATCTTTTATAAGAACCTAGTAAAGAAAGTCCCTGGACCTAGCTAGACCTATTTCTTAGGCAAGGTGAGTTTTATAACTCTTGAAAGCAATAACATGCATTTGTAAAAACTAATAATATTTGCTGTTAAACAATAATAACAAGATAGTGGTTATTTTCTAAGTATGCAGTAACAACAACGTGCATTTTAAGTAAACAAACATCAATGAACGACCACGTGTTTGTCTGCTGTGCTTAAATTTAAAACGACCCATCAGCTTTATTTACACGAATTTTTGCTAATGCAGACGGTGAAACATGTCTGTTTACATTTTAAGCTTTATAAAAAAATGTATTTGTTGTTATGGCTTGTGTATCCATGGAAATATGAAGATTACATTGATTTTTATCGTAAAAAAATGAATACACATCATTCCAGAGGTGTACACACAAAACACATCCCACTTTTGTAACGATGAATGGTAACGTATAGGCACTTATACAACAGTAAATGTCATTGGATAAGCTCCTCGAGACAATAAATAATGTGCAGATTCATGAGCGGACACGTGATTGTGTCAGCTTTTGTTTTGATGGAAAAATGTAAACATTGCAATCTGCCATTTTGTACGTAGGAAACAAACTAATTTTCAATCTTGGATTAATTGACATTGCGCACATTGCCAGCGTATCATGCATAACCAGTCATGTAAAAATATATCTTTTAATTTGTTTTCTACACTTACTATTCTATGTTTTAGATAATTTAATGTTTTAATTTTCTACAGAACGGAACATCGTTCTCAAATACGACGCATAAAAATTTATAGGTGGCGCTGTTTGTGGGTGTAAACATTTTACATACGGGTACTTTTTGTGTCGACAGATTGACCTTTATCTGTCAGATTCAGGCGTTTGCCGTTCAACTGAGGGGCACTCCTCAGCATATATTAATTCGTGCATGAAGCGACAACTATTTGCTAGGTACCAAATGTTTTTACCACAACTTTGACGTTTGTATAAGTTTTAACCGGTGTACGTACATATGATATAAAAAATGTACATGTCTTTTTCAGGACTCCTGTTTCATGCAGTGTGGCATGTTTATTAGACCACAGATGTGGTTATGAAGGGCTTGTATTACAAAGTATATCACTGGATTGAGCTCTTTGTCTAAGTGTATTATTAAAGTGCTTTGCTTTGAGCTCAGTTTATTGTTATGCAAATGCATTCTTTGTGAAATAAAGATTTGACAGACAACTCACATCTGCACATGAACTGTAAGGTAAGATGATTACAACTGTCAGCACAAAGAATCGTTGTAGTAGCATCCATTCAATGGAAGTAGTTTAGGAGAGATTAAAGCATTTTATTTACATTTGAACCAAACATTGTTTGTCCAGAAGCCAAATAAAAAAGCATAAATGTACCAAACACTGCTACTCGTGCTACTAGCAATATGATGCTAGGTGGTTTTGTAACACCTTTTTTAAACTTCTGTACTGCCTACCTACGAGTCTTGAGTGTAAATGGTCATTCACTTATACATTATGTTTATTTGTGTAAAAGAAAAGGACAAGGCCTAATCGATTTTTAAAATTATCTTTCATTGTTCAACATTTATCATTCATTCTGGAATCACTTATATTTTTATCCATATAAAAAGTGTGGACACAGATCAGTGTCGATAGTATGTTTGAATAATTGACAGTTTTCTGACAAAAAGAGTTCTATGTTTAACTGTGTCGCACAGTGACAGCCAACCTGTACCAAACACTCAAAATTAGCAGTCGTTTATTCAATATTCAGTTTTAATGTTCGAGAATGTCATGGAGGAGACACTAATTGCATGGATTACCAAATGAGTCTGATAAAATATGTTCCACAATTTTGATTTTGGATAGCAGCAAAAACTCAAAATAAAGACAGTTACACATTATGTGCATTTCTGCATGATGTGATTTTAATATACGAGATGGTGTCTGAGAACCTGCATGCATGTACTATTTGTATGGTTTTATTTATGTTCTTTTGTGGTGGTCATTTCTTACTTGGAAAACGGTTTGTCCACAAAAACTGTAAATTAGTTATTGATCTTCCCAGTATCATTAGTAAAAGATTTCGTTTAAATGTCGAAATTGTTTCTTAGAAGATAACTTATGGTTTCAAGTAATGACAATACCTGGCATGACGCTTGGTGCTAGATGAGCTAGAAAGTACTCTCCTGTGACCCGGTTTAGTTTTGCTTAATCGACTTATGACTATTGAACAGCGGTATACTACTGTTGCCTTTATTTATTATAGTTCTTTCTTCGAAAATGTCTTCTCCAAGGCCAGGTCGAAGTTAAAAAAAAAATGACCAGTATGAAAAGGATGTCAATTAAAGAACCTTTATGAGCATGCTTCAAAGACTCATAACTCCTACAAAAGTCAACTGATAAAACTTCTTGTGGATAGCATCTACATAATATGTTCTAATTATCTACAAAGTTTCCCGAAATGCAGTTGTATGGTTTCAGAGGAGTTGCGATGAAAAGAACAGGGCTGATGGACAAACGGACTGACGGGTTAATAACTTTATACTTATTTTCTTTGTTGTGTGAGGTATAATAACTTTGTAAATCTAATGAATTTGTTTTAAATTTTTAATTTCTAGAAACAAATTATGACAAATAGTGTAGACGAAGAAATATAAACTATGATTTTTTAGTATTTGAAATGAAAAAGGTATTGAAAAATTATTCGTTTCAAGATTTTTGTTATATGGATAAAAATATAAGTCATACCGGTACAGTAAGATGCAGTTTTGTTGTGGTATAAAAATGAACAGCGCTGTAACATTAAATTTTACACAAATTAAAAAATTAACGAATGAATGATAAATGTTGAACAATGAAAGATAATTTAAGAAATCGATTAGGCCTTGAAAATTTTTGTCCATTTCTTCAAAACAAATAAACATAATGTATAAATGAATGACCATTTACACTCAGGACTCGTAGGTAGGCAGTACAGATGTTTGAAAAAAGTGTTACAAAACCACCTAGCATCATATTGCTAGTAGCACGGGTAGCATTGTTTGGTAAATTTGTGTTTTTTTTATTTGGCTTCTGGACAAAAAATATTGGGTTCTGTCAAATGTAAATAAAATGCTTTAATCTCCCCTTAACTACTTACATTGAATGGATGCTACTTCAATAATTCCTTGTGCTGACAGTTTTAATCATCTTACCTTACAGTTCATGTGCAGATGTGAGTTGTCTGTCAAATCTTTATTTCATAAAGAATGCATATGCATAACAATAAACTGAGCTCAAAGCAAAGCACTGTAATAATACACTTAGACAAAGAGCTCAATCCAGTGATATACTTTGTAATAGAGGCTATTCAAAACCACATCTATGATCTAACAAACATGCCAAACTACATGGATCAGAAAACCTGAAAAAGACATGTAAATTTTATTTATTATATGTACGTACCCGGGTTAAAACTTAAACAAAGTTGTGGTAAAAACATTTGGTACCTAGCAAGTACAATATAGTTGTTCCAGTTCAACTTGCTTCATGCACAAATTAATATATGCTAAGTGCCCCTCTTTTTGGAATAAGAACATACTTCCACCTAATCATAGTAAACAGGTGAACAAACAAAACTATAAAATGTTTTCAGACTTACCAGTGTCTATTTACCGTCACAACTGAATCAATATATATACATATGTAGGACTCAGATTGGCGTCCGGTCTCTAATCGACCTCCACTTCTCAAGTCGACGTCTAAATCTGGCATCATATTTAAAGAAGATTCCAAATCTATGACCAATTTTATATACCCCTCTAATAAAAGTCTTTTTTGTTGTTCTCAAATCAATGTCCCAGTAGTATTTGCTTCTCTAATTGACTTCCTTTTTACAGACTAGCCGCAATGAAATCAGTTTTATTAATTGGTAGGTTGAACCTAATACTAAAAAAATTGTGGAAGATGTAATATTTAAAATCTTGCAAATACATGTAATAATACTTTTCAACAATTGGCTGTACTTTTTTATTTTGTCTATTGTGCGACTGTGTATTGACCTCTAGAAGTCTTTCAATTATTTTTGGCATTGGGTTGTCGTCTTGTTGTTGTATATATACACGTGGCATTTATTTATGCATATGAAAGGAATATGACAATGTAGATCAAGAGGATGAACTTCTTTAACCAAAATATTAATATGCATGTACATGTAAGATGATGTTGATGGTCTTCTTATTGTTATTTTCTGATGTTTGACTTTTTATTCTTAAGCTATTACATGTAAATAAGCCAAAGATTTAATGTCAATAGACCATGACTAAGGGGGTTGACTAACTAATTTCTATGGATGAGATGTTATAATGCTGATACAAGTACAACAACACACCAAATATCATTGACTTACATTTTCCGTTACTGGTTCCCCTCAAACTGAACTAATCAGATCTATCATATAAACTCAGCCAAATTTTTAAAGTCGATAGACATTGAATTTTGGGGGCAGGCCCCTTAATATCCATAGAATGAGATATGCAAATGCTCCTTCAACTGCATTATAGTAAATACCACATATCATTGACTTTCCATACGTGGTTCCTGTTAAACTAACAACATGTAATTATTGATTGATTGATTTGTGTTTTAATGCCATTTCAGCACAGTAGCTACTGCACTATCTATTTTGTAGTGGTCAGTTTTTATAGGTGGAGGAAGCCGGAGTGGCCGGAGAGAACCACCAACCATTGGTAGGAAAACTGACAATCCTAGTCAATTAAGTTTCTATTGGAGTCCAAAATTTTAATTATAATCTTTAACAAATTGTTAATGTCATTGGCTATGCCCAAAACAGCATACATTTTTTTGAACCTTAATTTAGCTTTATATGGCAACTTTATTGCAGCAAGACTAAACAAAAGGGGAAAGGGTTCCTCACCTGCAATTGCAGCTGTGAGTGTTAATGTGTAATGGTGACTGCCAAAAAATAAGTCCATTTATAAGTAAAAAGGGGTAATTTTTGTTTACAAATCCTATTTTTATTAAAGTATTGATCCTTATAATTATGTGCAGTTTCATTTAAGGCCAATAAAAAATAGGTCTGTTTCCTGTTGCAAGCTCCCCCAAAAAATAAATTGGAAGGTCAGCGGCTAACTTCACAAAAAATCTTACGAGAAAAAATACTTGAAATTCATGACCATTTTAGTATAACTTCCAATCAATCTGGATTGTATTTCCATCAACCTTTAGTCTTATCATGAAGTTAGGCAAATGTCACCAACTGTGAGGTCATGTGAAAATTTATTTAAATGGATATGCCGACTGAATGAATCTTTTTATCAACCACCCATGGCCATCAGATCAGTGGATTACATTTGTTTGTTTTTATAGTGATTAAGATGATAACACAATATTGACTGCTGTAACCCTATTTTTGACATTTTTACCTATTGTGTCTGTTTGTTTTGTTCACGCATCGTTGTCAATATAATGGAATTTGATGCGACTGTCATACAAGTGAGAGGTTTGGCTAGCTATAAAACCAGGTTCAATCCACCATTTTCTACATATGAAAATGCCTGTACCGTGTCAGGAATATGACAGTTGTTTTCCATTCGTTTGATGTGTTTGAACTTTTGATTTTGCCATTTGATTGGGGACTTTCCTTTTTTAATTTTCCTCGGAGTTCAGTATTTTTGTGATTTTACTTTTTACCTGTAACAAAAATAATGACACAAATTTTGTGACCATTGATCTCTCATATATTTAACACTCTCAGATGTGTCCAATTCACCCAAATATGTACAATTTCACATCGCCTAATGATCTGAATTTTTACTCTCCAAAACGTGTCCTACAATTGTTATTCGCCGAAAACTTGTCCACTTTATAAAAACTTTTAGCTC
This sequence comes from Mytilus coruscus, assembly GCA_017311375.1. Classification (NCBI taxonomy): domain Eukaryota; kingdom Metazoa; phylum Mollusca; class Bivalvia; order Mytilida; family Mytilidae; genus Mytilus; species Mytilus coruscus. Next base: position 68,419,661 of record CM029596.1, read on the forward strand.
TAATATGTCTTCAGTATGAATGCAATAACGTTTACATCATTCAATGATGGGAGGGGAACACGACTGAAGTTGTTGGGTTTGGTGATTTCTAAAAAAAGATTAAAGCCGCTATCTAAGCACATCTAGAGGAAAGGTGTAGTAAACCGTTTAGTCCAAGACGTGGTACACTATGCATAGTGCAAGACTCAATTAAATATTCTGCTCTCAAATTTAGACACCAGATAAGAAAAAGAATCTCACAATAAAAAATGCGAGCTTTTATTATTTTTTTTCTAAATATGATTATTATTGTTATAATTTTAGATGAAGGTATTTCACTAGACTAGTTCGAGTTTTCTCAGTGCTTCAACTATTGATTAAGTGGTCATTTATTAGCATTAGTTTGTTCAAAGTTGGTTGTTTACATTAAGCATAATTGCAAATTCAATTTGCAACACATACATGTACATTAACTCTTGACTGTTGATTGCTTCATGTCCAGTGGCGAATATTTCATGCATATTTAGAGCAAACATAACGATTGCAATTTGTTAGTTTTGTACAGTTTTATTTATTGTTTACAAAGTAAATTCTCTTGTACTTATATACTGCAGTGATGCCTAAATATCTTAATGCATCAGGGTATAGCATGGACGGCTTCTTGTAGGAGTGGTTTCTTGACTTTTAGAGAGTTACTGTTCCATTTTTATCAGAAAACAAAAGAAAGGGTCCTGTAATAATATCGATTGGGTTTATATTTAAACAATGTGTGATTAATTTACAAATCACTATTTAATAACGTGGACACAATTTAGCGTTCATAAAAGGGAGACGTTTTGGCTTCATATGGAACGTTTGAGAGATCGGCCAGGTTTGGGAATTCATAAAAAGACACGTTTTGGTGTTGACGTCTGACATATGGACAGGTTTTAGGGGATTGACATGTTTCCAAGTGTTACATTCATATTACTCCTTACTTAGGAGCACTCGAATGACAATGTGCACTTTAAAAATACATGTAGTTTATACACATTAGATTATGAAGGGAAAAAGCAATACAAAAATTATATGTAACCATAGATATGTATTTTAACCAATATATATTCACTACATATTTTTTCCCCAAATATTTAAGTATGTAACAGGTTTGTTAAGATCATATTTTCAAGGTGTTGCTTCATGCAGACTTATAGTTAAATATGGATGATGATGTTGTATTGACAAAGTTGCATGGAGTATTAGGGTGCAGCGGGCTATTCCAGAAATAGTTGACCCCAACCTAATGGATGATGCTGGAATTCCAGACAAGTTTTTTATTCTCAAACTATATGGAAGATGCTGGATTTCCAGTTTTTTTTTTGTTCGTCTCGAGACAAAAATTTGGTTAGACAAATAGGTGAAAATCAAGTAATTTTTGGAAAATCTGTAAAATAATTCCAAAATTTGGAAGGGTATGGAAAGTTCCGACACGTATTCTGTTGTGGGTGCTCGTTTGTTTATAACTTATAATGTCACGTGATTATTCAATGATGTCAGATTCTATATTGTTCTAGAACATCGTCCGCCATTTTTATGCATACAAAATTCCTCATCATAAGCCATTTATCTTGTATAAACTTGAACAAAAACCATGACATGCAAAAAAATATGTGCACGGTTACACATTAAATTCAAAGATAATTGCAAAAACCATAACATGCAAAAAAAAAAATGTGCACGATAACACATTAAATTCAAAGATATTGCAAATAGAGATAAATCATGTCAGCAAGGACGTATATTAGTTATATGGAACGCCACAGCTGTCTTATGTGGAACTCTGATATAACTTTATGTTGTTTTATTATTACTTGATGATATTTTGTCTTTACTTAATATGGTTTTGACATTACGTAATGATGTTTTGATATAACTCAATATGGAATAGTCATTACTTAATGATATTTCGATATTACACGGCATGGTTTCGTATTGACTTGATATAGTTTTGTCATTACTCAATATGGTTTTGTCATTACTTGATGTGGTTTCACCATTATTTAATGTGGTTGTGTCATTAGTCAATGTGGTTTTAACATTACTTGATGTGAATGTGACTTAACGTTATGTAGTTGTTTCATTACATGATGTGGTTTTGTTATTTCGTATTGATGATTTGCCTATTCTTTATATGGTTTTAACATTACGCAATGATGTTTCAAAATTTGACGATTTTACACTACATGATGTGTTCGTTTCATTATTTGATGTGGTCCTGTCATTCTCTGATGTGGTTATCCCATTACTTGATGAGGTAAAACCACGTGACCAATTCGGAAAAAATATGTTCTATTTTTAAACAGATTTCAATATATCGTTTGTTTAATGTGCTTTGGATGGGTATCGCTATCCATTGAGTTAAAGTTCAAATTAAAGTTCAGTGGTTGTTCAGAGTTATTTGGTATGAAAAGGGAACGGCAGATAATAATAAGAAAAAAGTATTAAAAGTTTATAGTATTTCGGACATAATTGGGATATCCCAAACCACTTGGTCCTGTTGTTTTTATCCTAAGTTCTCAAACGGAAGCAGTATTTTTGTAATAAATTTGTAAAATATTCCACGGAACCCTGTGTCTGGCCTGATATTGCTGCTGTAAGTGTAAAAGCGTCATGTTGATCGGCTGTACATTTATCTATACATTTATCGGTAAAAAAAAAAAATGTTTTCTGTTGATGCTTTTCTTGAAATTGAGGAATTACTCCTATACAAGTTTTAAAACACTTCATGGAGGTTTACAAATTTGTCATGTCAAAACAGTAATTCGGTTCTATTTAACTAAAACAAAACTGTATGGTTTTCAACAATGAGCAAAACCCATACCCTATAGTAAGCTATAAAAGGTCCCGAAATGAAAATGTGAAAACGAGAAACCTAACTATCTATAGATAGATAGATAGATACTTTATTCTCTAAAACTAAATACAAGTTTACAGAGAAACATACAATATAAATACAGATACAATAGTCGAGGTAAACAAATCCAGTATGATTGTCCCATGTACATTTACTCCATATCCTTTCATTTTCTATTCTAAAAGTAATATACATGGCATACATGTTTAGTAACATGTATAATGAAAGGTTAAACTCAATAGAAATTAAAAAATGGAGATGGAGACGCCGACGCCACTATCGACGACGAAATATAGGTTTGTTGTGTCTCACTGCCGCTACATTGATGTCGCAGGCTCGACACAAATCAAAAGACTTGAACTTTATTGTTAACAAATGAAACACTTCAAATCAACTCACACTAAAGTTACAGGGAAACGGGGGGAGGGGGGCTCGGACTAAGCGACAAAGCATCAATACTATAAAACAAGAATTCTCCGATTTTATTTTAGCGTAAATGATCATTTGAACTTATACGAATATCAATCTTTTATTTGTAATCAATTGAATTCCCTGATCTACCTCGCACTAACTGAAAAATAAACTTTTTGGAATATCTGTTTCATATGTGACGACGGACATGTTCCAGTGGTCGTAACCATAAAACCGTCATCTTTTCCTTGAATGTAAACTACCAAATAAAACCAAATCACTGGGTTTGTACTTTCTCGAATAACACGACGGGTGCCTTTCTGGAGCACCCGAGATCACCCCGATGGATTTATATTACCCAGTCATACCGATCTATTGAAACAGCCAAATGAAACTGTTTTGTATGCCACCGCAACTGAAAGTTGTGGGGGGGGGGGCATATTGTTTTACCCCTGTCCCTCCGTCCGTCTGTCCGTCTGTCCGTCCGTCCGTCTGTCCGTCCCATTATGGGTATATAGTTATTCCGCATAACTCCTCCTACAGTTTGAATCCTAGGAAGTTTTCTCTTTACTGTCTGTTTGTACATATATTGAAGGTGTGCATGTGGTCAGGGTTTTTATTTTTATTATCTTTTGCTCTTTTGGGAGATAATTGAACATTTTTTGTCATTTTGGGGTATAAGCGGTTAAATGAGTTGAATGCGGGGCATCACTTTGTCTAGTTTACATTTTTTCTCGTGTTGTGCTGTTACACAACTGTAACAGTCCGATGTATGGTTAGGATTTAGCGCTCACATACATGTTAAACTCCGCCACGTGCACTTTCTTTATGTACCTGCCCCAAGTCAGGAGCATGAAGTTCAATTGTTGTCGTTGTATAAATGTGTGTCATTTCTTTTTGTAGATTGTTTATTTATAAATAAGACCGTTTGTTTTTTCGTTTGAATTTTTTCACATGTTGCATGGTGGCCTTTTGTAGCTGACTATACGGTGTGTTGAAGGCTGTACGGTTGCCTATATATGATTTCTTACATCCACTGCATTTAAACTCTGATGGATAGTTGTCTCATTGTCAATCACACCACATCTAACTTTATTTCAACTTCTATGATGCGTTTTGTATACTGTAACATTGTTTATCTTTTGTACGCATATCCCGGAGCCCTCTTTTCGGAAGCCCGAGCAAAAGTCCTTGTTCCGCGATAGAAAATTTAATTACGAACTCATATAAGATAGCTCGAATTTTAACTCAAAATCTTAATTAATCTAAATGAGACTTAAATTCGAATCTTACTCAAACTCTACCTCAAAAAATGACTCAAATTTAATGTTGTAACTAGAACTCTACCTCAGTTAAATGTGACTCAAACTCGAAGTCCAACTCGAAACTCAATGCTAACTAAAACTTTAATTCTAATAATGACTTGAATTCGAAATCGAAGACTAACTCAAAGTTTAACTCAAACAGTAACCCGAACTTTAATTTGAACTCTAATTCGATGGATGGCCACACTCATCCAAGGCACATACAACATGGAAATCTATCTAAAATAGAACATATTTTTTCCGAATTGGTCACGTGGTTTTACCTCATCAAGTAATGGGATAACCACATCAAAGAATGACAGGACCACATCAAATAATGAAACAAACACATCATGTAGTGTAAAATCGTCAAATTTTAAAACATCATTACGTAATGTTAAAACCATATAAAGAATAGGCAAATCATCATTACAAAATAACAAAACCAAATCATGTAATGAAACAACTACATAACGTTAAGTCACATTCACATCAAGTAATGTTAAAACCACATTGACTAATGACACAACCACATTAAATAATGGTGAAACCACATCGAGTAATGACAAAACCATATTGAGTAATGACAAAACTATATCAAGTCAATACGAAACCATATCGTGTAAATCGAAATATCATTAAGTAATGACTATTCCATATTGAGTTATATCAAAACATCATTACGTAATGTCAAAACCATATTAAGTAAAGACAAAATATCATCAAGTAATAATAAAACAACATTAAGTAATATCAGAGTTCCACATAAGACAGCTGTGGCGTTCCATATTATAGTTATACGTCCTTGATGTCCTTGATGTCAGTTACTTAAATCGTCAAGGTTCACATTTTTGTCAATTGTTTACATTTTCTAAGAAATGGAAATGTTACTTACTGTCAGGAAGGCCAAATACAATACAAATCAATTATAAAAAATGCTCACCGAAATTACTAAAAACAAAAAGGTTATATACTCAATCGAAGTCGAAGAAGATCATAAACATGTCATGGATTTTTTTTTATGGCGCGATAGATCCTTACTCACTATTGCTTTACATAACCAAATTGTATAGAATTTCAGCGTTAATAAATATAAACATTGAAGACCCTACATCAACTGTCAAGATGAAGAACAGGAATAAAAGCCCTGTTCATTGATAATTTTCTATGTTTTCTATGTATTGTGTGCGATTTTGTCCCATGTACATTTACTCCATATCCTTTCATTTTCTATACATAAGCATGGCATATGTTTTCTATATATATCTTTGTCAAGATTAATATATTAGTTACCTCAACGGTGTACTTCTCTTAGGAATTACATTTGAGCGGAGGAAACTTTTTTTGTGAATCTATGTGAATCTTTGACAGTAGTTCAACCAATCAGCAGAATTTTAAAATCTATTTTTGAAGCAGATTTTGCATATTTTCGCATATTTAAATGGAAATGATAAAAACAAATGCTTTTAGTAGATATAAAACAGGGAATAATGAACTCTTTTAGTAAAAGAAGGATTGGATCGGGGTTCTGTGGATTCGCATGATTTGTATTTCTCTCCCTACTCTTGAATTTTTCGGTGGTATTTTCCCCGACCCAAATTGTTCACCACCATATTAATTTTTTTATATAGTATAGTAAAAAGAAGGAGATGTGGTATGATTGCTAATTATAAAAATAAGGAGATGTGTTATGATTGCCAATGAGACAACTATTCACGAAAGTTCAAATGAAGTGGATGTAAGCAATTATAGACAACCGTACAGACTTCAAAAATGAGAAAAACCCATACCGTATAGTCGCCTGTAAAAGGCCCAGACATGTTTATATTGCAATACAAAATATAACGATAAGGTCTATTCAAAAACCTTTCAAGACATCATAATTATTTGCATTTGTTCCGTTGACTGATAGTGTTTTTATGGACTGGAATGAGATCAAATATATATAGTTCTGTTCAACAGTTTTACGGTTGATCAGTTGTAGTTGGTTGTTTAAAGTTCAAAGTATGCTGCATATTTAACTTCGTACATCTATTCCAGGTCTGCAACCGATATAAAAATAAGGAGATGTGGTATGATTGCCAATGAGATAACTTTCCACCAAAGATCAAATGAAGTGGATGTAAGCAATTATAGGCAACCGTGCGGCCTTCAAAAATGAGAAAAACCCATACCGTATAGTCGACTGTAAAAGGCCCCAACACGAAAAGTATGAAACAGTTCAATTAAGAAAAACTAACGGCCTAATTTATAACAAAGCAACGTACGAAAAACAAATATGACAGACATGAACCAACGACAACCACTGAACTACGAATTCGGGTCAGTTCGCCCAAAATCACATTCGCTCCCATTCACGTTCGTCCCCTTTCACGTTCGCACTCTTTTTATTGGTTTTGTGTTGAATAATTGTTTAATCATGTTTTAGTTGTATTGCTATAATAAAGTTGTTTTTATTGTTTCAAAATAAAGTCACATTCTAAAAACGTTAACAGGTTTCCTACTTCAATTATGCACTTTAACCGTACACAATCATTCAATTCATGAAATATCATTTAATTAAAAAACTTCACTAAAATGTTTAGAGTAACTATTTAAACAATTTTATAAAATTTAAAAGAGCACTAAAATATTAAAAAAATACTGAAACATCACATCACATTGTACACCATATATTCACACACCAATACTTTCTAATATGCACTAATATAAATAGTTTATAACGTTTAATATTTAAGAATCAATGTACTAAATTCAAATAACAGTCACAACTGTAATCAAAGTTCTACTGTGGTTTCATTTTGAAATTCCCGAAATTTATTAATGAAAATACAAATATTTTGAATTATATATCTAAACAAATCTAATAATTCAATCTGTATTTGAATAAAAATAGGGAGCGAACGGACCCAGGGGGCGAACGTGTGGGGTGCGAACTACAGTAATCTGTAATCTGATCTGTGTCCACACTTTTTAAGCAAATAAAATATGTTTAAACTAAAACTAAACATGGTTTATCCGTGGATTTCAAACACTTCGGAATAATCAGAACGGGTAAATTGTTTCATTCATTTGTACTATTCTTGCACATATACGATTTTATACAGATTTTTCCTATGTTCTAAAATGGATTAAAGCATCAACATCGAAATTAAAAAATACAGTGTAAAAATGGGAAAATATGATGGAACAAATGAAAAAGACTTGGTATAGATACAGGTAGGTAAAGGGATAGATGGAACCAGATTTTACCGTGCGCAAAACCTTCCACTTGCAAAACAGTATACTATTGTACCTTTTCTTTCATATCGAATGAACTGTGAAAACAGTAACCAGTTGACTAGCTTCTTATGTATGCATGTATGCTGGAACATGTACATTTTCTCAACATACCCATTGTCTACCTTCTCAACTATCTTTTCTATAATGGGGAACACTCACTTCCATTTATACTTGGGACGTCACTGAAGCCAAGAGCCAGAGTAAGCTTTACATATTGAGAGTATATTATACTAGTACTGAAATGTGAATTTAGCGTTCCTGTTGCAGATTTCTCAAAAAATAAAATTCGGACGCAAGAAAGTTATAAAGTGTTATTTTAATTTAGTTTGTCGAAGATTCGTGACCATTGACGAATTCTACAAATGAACTATAACGAGGCATTGGAAGATATAATATTTTCTTTTGTTTCAAACTACTGTAAATCTTAAAATAATGTTATTGTACAGTCGAATATAACGTGATTCTTTAAAACCAAAGATTTTATAATATCAGGTGAACAAGTTCATGTCATGTAGCTGTACAAGTTTTATTTAATTCGTCAAGCCGTTTTCATAGACTTTCATAGTTATAGTTTTTTTTTAATAAGTCTGTAGAATAATTTATGGACAGGAAGCTTAAGTTGCATACCAAGCTTATAGATAGCAATGTCTAAAATTTGGAATAAGATTTGACATCAACCATATTTGAACTAATGTTAGATATAGAATAATTGATCGACTTGATCCTAAATTAGGTTATCTAAATGAAAAATTCATGATCATCTTAATCACACCAACGAAAATGTTTGCCTTTTTGGCGTTGACATTTGCAGGACTATCTCTCCAAGATTCAATTGTAAATGTCGACCTTTTTAAAGAGGATAAGTTATATTCTGTTTTAATAAGACTAGGTAAGTTGAACTGCAAATACGACATTTCTTCTCCTGTTATGTCTGATTTTAACACTTTCTGTTGTATAATTATCTTTCATCTGAAATATCTCTCATCTTTCACTAGAATAAAGTCATTGTATCGTCTTATTTCTAAGTACATTTCGCTGGAGATTAAAAACCCTTTAAGATGGACACTTGTCTTACTGAATGCCATACTGTGACCTGTAGTAGTGTAGATACTCGCTTTTCTTGTCCAGTGACCTTCGGTGGTCCGTTATCACATCGACAATAGAAAATACCAATTTTTTATTTTGATATTTTTCTAATCGATTTAACTCACATACTAACATTTTATTTCATTTCTTTTTTGCAAGTATGGCATTATAATACTTTATATACAATTATTAAGGAGATATTGAGTATACGTCAAAGAGACCACAATCCAACAGCACAGAAAAAAAAACAAAAGAAGTCAACATGCGGTCTTGAACAATAAACATGTGCATGTATAGTATTCAAAGATCACAATCATCCATGTCTAATATGGTGTGAATAAAAGACTGTCAAACTTGAAGTATATATATCCTAACTAAGTTTTCACATCTGGAAGATACGCAAAGTCACAACAAAAGACCGAACCATTTAAAAACGACCAATGTAAAAACAAAACACTTCAACATGTCGATAAATAAATAAACATCATTTAGCACCTAAAATTAAAGTTTCGACAGTAGTAACTCCCATAAGACTGGGAGTAATTCAGGAATAGTGCTTATAAAGAGTCAAAGCTGATGATCGGAGATATCCGGTATCAAAATGGTAATATTTGGGGAAATGTGTTTCAGGTTATAACTAGTTTCAATCATGAGTATTAGGCATAATCTGTGAATGGTATTTTTTAGATAGTTTGGAGCAAAAAGTTCAAAGCCTACAAGTAGAAAATAAAAAGCTGCAGGAAGAAAATAAAAATATTAAAGAGGGAAACAGTAGAATAAGATCCAGATTAACAACAATAGAGAAACAAAATGCAACCCAAAAACCTTACTCCGGATCGAAACCCCAAACAACACATGAACAAAACGAGGAAATCCAGAACACAAATTCAAGGAGGTTAATGACATAGTCATGGACAATTACCATTACAAAAGACTGTTACTAGGAAATACAAGTATGATAATTTTCTTAAATGAAACAAAATAATATTATCATTTATCAAATCCGGCCGGTATTTTACGGCCTGCATATTTCATGCATTAATGATAAATCTGTTTGATATTCAGTGAATTTTATGGAAATATCAAATTATCGGAATTGCTAAAGACACAAATTTTGATATGAGCAATATTACAAAAATCTATATATACACTGAAAAGGGACATATTGTTACATATAGAATGATAGTTTTGGGGAATTTAAAAAGATAAAGGATAGATACAGCACATAAGACTCAAATCATGAGGAAGCCCCAGAAAATAACCAACATGGCGAACGAAAAGCGCATTTATTGTTGTTCTCCATCTGACTGACTTAAAGGTATTTTACGATGACCATAAAACTTACACATTAAGCATTACAACTTCGAATTTAAAGCTTCATTTCCTACTGAACGAAAATATGCCGAAGTACAATCAATAACATTCATTGAAATAGGTTAACTCTTTCTATAAATTCTTTCATTTAATGTCCGATAACATAACTATGATCAAGACTAAAAACAATGAGACAATTAAAGGGCTTCATGGCTCTTGTTTGAAAATTTGTCAAGTTTAGATGAATAATTGCGATTTTTTAAACGAGTTTGGTTTAAAATGTCAAAACAACGTTGTTTTCATCATAGATCAACATTTTAGAGTCTACATTGTACACTTGTCCAGTCGTTCTAAAATTAGTCTTTCATCCATAGTTTATTATTGAATTGAGTTACAAAGAAATCGAGTTCGAATGAGCACCTGTAAACATATAACGGAAGGCAGAAACTTGTTCAATCGCACAGTAGGAATGATTTGTGACATCGTACGCTGATCTTTGATCACAAACAATGATCTTTCAAAGGTATTTTTAGAAGCTGTGTAAATGGTAGATCACCAAGTGTGACAAAAAACAAATCTACAATTAACTTTATTGAGAATCATATATATTCAATATGTTTATTTTTTTTCCAGTTCCAATACCAAAAGTGACTACACCAAAAGTAGCTTTTGCTGTGCAGTTGTCAAAAGAAATCACTAAGCTTGGATCTCACCAAATTATCGTATATGATAAAGTGTTTTTGAATGATGGGAATGGTTTTGATGTTCGCCATGGACATTTTACTGCACCAGTCAAAGGTGTTTATCTCCTGTCAGTCATCATTTATACAGACCGCAATAATGACCTGAGTTTAGATCTTCTTAAAAATGGTCAAGCCGTCATATTTCTGTACGTCAACGGTAATACTGATCGTGCTTCCAGCACTATTGTACTACCAATTTTACTTCAACAAGGAGACATGGTATGGGTACGCACTCATGCGGGCAATGAAGGAAAGGCACTTCCTGGGTCTAGTCAGTACATGTTGAATGCATTTACAGGAGCACTCCTTTATGCACTGTAATTAACAAAACAAAAAATGTATCAATTTGCACACATCATATGTTAAGAAATCGTTATTTTAGTATAAATTTAGGCCGTTTGTTGTCTGCTTTGAATTGTTTAACTTTTTATATTGCCGTGGCCTTATATAGCTAACTAAACGATATAAGTTTTGTTCTACGGAAGACCATTTAAGTCATTCCAAAAGTATAATTTGAATTCGAGACCACGAATTAAAAAAATCGTGATCACGGATTTAAATCGTTATCACTAATTTTATAATTTGTTATCACGGATTAAACTCGTGATATCATATATTACATGTACAAATATATAAATAAGATGTGATATGATTGCCATGAGACAACTCACCACCAGGGACCAAATGACGTAGAAATTAACTATAGGTCACCGTACGGCCTTCAACAATGAGCAAATCCCATTTGTTCTCTTATTTGATATTGCCAATTTATAATAAATTCTCGATATATACTAAGTGACGGGTTTTTATTGTGAGCGAACAAGCTCCTGTATGCATCTCGATATCGTTGTTGTAGCCGTGTTACATTAGCGGGATCATAAAGTCTCCATATGATTTGAAAGAACTGAGGTTTTTAATAACTGTTGAATATTTCAACCAAGTAGTATTTAGAAAGTATTATAGCTATTATAAAAATGACTGTTTTTAAAAACAACTATGGTAAAGTTAAACAGGAACTAAAGACTTTAAACTAAACTATACACATTTTTTTCATTAATATCTTGCACGTATCTATAACACTTTCCTTATACTACTTAGTTGAAATCTGCAACAGTTATCGCAAACCTCAATTCATGACTTAGGACAAGCACATACAAATATGGCGGGGTTATACATGTTTCTGGGCGCTTAACCATCTCCCTAACCTGAGTAAAGTGGTAAAACAGCAAAAAAAAAAAAAAAGAACATACTCTAGGATAGAGGTTGATATCAATCAGTCAGTATCTTAAATAGTCTGACAAAAGCGTGACCATCTACCATTCCAAAACAAAAGTTACGCTAAAGTAGGCCCACAAGTGTTCATAAAAACGTTCCAATACATTTTTAGTTATGTTTTCATTTATAAAAAATGAAGTCAATGTTAGTAAGTATAATACCTGCCTCTAATATAACATAGAATTGATCAATTCTTATCAAGAGTTTCTAGGCACCATAATGAGAACACCTCTTTCTCAAATCTTTAAATACAGCTTGAATGTCCTGATTTGTTTGTCAGAGCAAACTTTTTTTTAAGTTATATATAATTAACGACGACGGCGACGCCACTTGTAAGTTGGGGAGTGGGGGTGGGGGTTGTCGTACCGGCCAGTCGGGGAAAAGTGGAGGGTAGAAATATAGAGATCACAAGATTTCTATTTGCTTTCTTTATAGTAATTTAAAAATACAAATCAATAATTTAACTAAAGATTATATGATTATTTATGTAATGCTTTATTTATTTATTTATTTAAACGAGGATTGTCAACATCCATATGGCTACTAATGGTTATCCTCAACAAAATGAAAGAAATATATACAAGTTTATATACTATAACGGGCGTATTACATCTGCGCAGATTTGGGGATTAACGGACATTACATTTGCGCGAAAAAATATTACATTTGCGCGAAAAAATATTACATTTGCGCGACTTTTATCTTTAAATCTACCTGTATATTTACCCTGCTAGTAAATACAACTCACTGTTAAGTCGTATCATATATTTTACTGAGCAAATATCCATTCAATTGTTTGGTGTCATTTGGACGCGAATACGTTTATGATGGAACGAGGACTAGAACAATCGCTAACAAATAGAGGGAAGAAGTCCTTACTGTATGATGGCTTTACTTACGGAATTGACAATACGTTAAAGTCAGGAGACATTTCTTGGAGGTGTACGGCAAAATCGTGTGAGGAGAAATTTAAAACTGATGAACATTCTAACACCGTTATGTCTGGGACTACTGATCATAACCATGAAGCTAATGCAAGAAAATTCGAGATACAACAACTCGAGCAAAAAGTTAAAAGGCGAGCAACTGACGACATTGTAGCAAGACCATCAACGCTTCAAAACGTAGATGAACAACACTTGGTTGGAAATGATTTTAAAAGTTTGTCGATGGCTATTTACAGAGAAAGACGGAAAATACACCCTACGTTTCCCAAATCGATAGAGGATGTCCATGCTGCAATTGCTAATGTGCCTAGTTAATGACATGGAATCAAATATTATAATATTTTCTTGTACATCAAATATTTCTATGTTGTGTTCCGAAGTCGACGAAATTTTCATTGATGGAACCTTTATATACTATCCTAAGTACTTTGCAAAGTTATACACATTCCATGGATATACCAATGGTTACTATTTGCCATTGTTATTCGTCTTGCTTCCTTCGAAATCTAAGGCAATATATGGTAAGTTACTGGACCATGTTTTAGCACTATGTGATGACCGAAATTGTGAATTCAAACCTACCATTGTGCATATCGATTTTGAGATAGCCATGCATAATGCTTTTCGATTTAAATTTCCTGAAACTACAGTGCTGTGCTGTCGGTTCCATTTAGGCCATGCTTGGTGGCGCACGATCCAAACATTGGGTTTGAGCAAATAGTACAAAGATCAAGACAGTAGCATTTGGAAATGACTCCAAATGTTTTTCTGACTAGCTTTCCTTGAACCAAACGTTGTTGGTTACTGTTTTGCCTAGAAACTGGTGGATGATATATCTGATGATACCTGATGTATTTCGTTTGCTAATAATATTGTTGTAGAGAACTACATATCTCAAGATCTCCAGACTCTAAGTTCCCACCCCATCGTTGGGCACAAGTGCCATCATTAGCAGCTAGACGTACAACAAACGGTGCAGAATCTTTCCACGCTCACTATAACGATCAGTTTTATTCGGCACACCCATCTGTATTTACGAATCTATAGTGTGAATATTAAAAACTGTCGTGGCAGCCACATATATACATGTCTAATTATTTGTACATATATATATAAAGCCACCTGGCCAGTACCTTTGGCAGGGACAAAATAATTTTTAGATGTCATATTTACCTGTAAATCACTATTTTTAAATCCACGAAAACGTAATGATATTTCTCGCGCCATTGTAACATTTTTGTTCGTGCAAATGTAATGCATATCCGCACATATGTAATGCAACGACTAAACCTATATATATTTTATTCTGAAAAAACCTTTGTTGATACAATGGTATACAGAAACACAGAGACATACATAATAATATTATAAGACATATGATACATGTGATGAGGTAGCATCAGGTAAAGTCTCCTTAGAGAAGAAAATAATGCATAGGTTTTAAGTAGATATAGGAAGATGTGGTGTGAGTGCCAATGAGACAACACTCCATCCAAATAACAATTTATAAAAGTAAACCATTATAGGTCAATGTACGGCCTTCAACACGGAGCCTTGGCTCACAACGAACAACAAGCTATAAAGGGCCCCAAAAGTACTAGTGTAAAACCATTCAAACGGTAAAACCAACGGTCTAGTATATATAAAAAACGAGAAACGAGAAACACGTATAAATTACATAGACAAACGACAACTACTGTACATCAGATTCCTGACTTAGGACAGGTGCAAACATTTGCAGCGGGATTAAACGTTTTAATGGTACCAAACCTTCTCCTTTTCTGAAACAATAGTATAACATCACAACATAGAAAAACATACGATAAAACATCAATTGGTAGGCTTAACTCAATCAAAAACGTAAATTAACACACTATGAACGAATAAATTCGATCTGTGATACCTGAAAGTAAATACATAGTTAATAAAATATTAGGGACAAACATTCAAGGCCAAAAAGCAAACAAACAAGTCCAAATAAAGCCATGGCAAAACACTACCGCGAAATATTAAACCCTTAGAAAATAATCACTTTTGAAAAAACCGGTTTTCATAATATATACAGGTAAATGAAAAATAACTTTGTCGTTTTAGGTATACTTTTTCTGTCTATAAGGTTTACTTTTTATCAGAGAGAATCCATTTAATTATTTATGATTCTAATGAACTTGCACAACTTTTTGAGTTTTGATTGTTTTGAAAAATTCATAACTGCTTTAAACTTTAGGGTTTTAATGTTGGTAAGGTATTTTCTATCTATACAATCTGTCCTTTTTTCTGAAAGATATGTACATTCCAAAATATAGTGAAATTCATCTCCAATTTCATTTCTATTACACAAGTTACATGTTCTATTATCTCTGGGTATGTTTTTCCATCTACCAGGTTCAATTGGAAGCTTGTGATTTACAGTTCTAAATTTGCAAAGAGTGAAAACTTCTTTATCGTCTAGCATATTGAAATAGTTCTCAAAAGCAAAACTGTCTTTATAAATGCAATAGTTAACCGTTTTGGGACCGTTATTAATATTTGAACTCCCAAGTTTGAATAAATTGATCTTGGAGACTTGTTTTAATCGCATGTTTTAACGAATCATAATTGTAAAAGTTTTGGTATGTCCATATGTAAGATGGACCACATTCATTACAAATGTTGGAAATATGATTGAACCAGGCAGATCTTAAAGTGGTATCACTTTCTAATTTCAGCAATAGATTATACAAAATGTAGCATAGTTTTCTTGTTTGCCTTTTAGTATTCTTATCCAATATGGTATCATTCTGAATTTGATATCAATAATAAGAGGGTATCGGCCGAGTTCCCCATATATAACATAGTTAGGTGTAGTGGATTTTAAATGGAGAAGGAGTTTACAAAAATTTAAATGAACTGTTTCTAGGATGTCATTGTTTTCATATCCCCATATTTCACAGCCATATAAAAGAATTGGTTTAACAAGTTTGTCAAAAAGATCAAGTTGACAGATAATAGAAATATTATTTTTACTTCCTTTTCGTATCACATCGTACATTGCGTTAATAGCCTTTTCTGCCAAATGAATTTTACCCGTTTTAAAACTCCCAGTTCTAGAGAAATATACCCTTAAATAATTAAACTCTTTAACGATATCAATATTTGAGTTATTTTATTTAAATAGCAGATTCTTTTGTAATCTTCACTTTGTAAAAACTATTATCTTTGTTTTTTCAACATTTTCTCTGAGTCCCCATATGTTATAATAAATATTAAACTTATCAAGGGAGGCCTGGAGATCAGTCGCAGTTTCTGCAAGTATGATCGTGTCATCAGCATAAAGTATAGCAAATAGATTCAGATAAATATCTAACTTTGTTCCAATGTCTTTGCTTATTGTTTCTAGATCAATCACATTTTCTTTGCATAGAAAATCTGAGTCATTTAAAAAAAGAGAAAATAAAAAGGGGGATAGAATTTCTCCCTGTCCAACACCAGTTTCGTATGGAAAAAAATCAGATTTTTGCCCATTATATAGTAAACATGATTTAATATTTTGATACATACTAAAAATGATGTTGTACATTTTGCCATTTATATTACTTAAAAGCATTTTGTACCACAGAGTTTCTCGTCGAACAGTGTCGAACGCCTTCTCAAAATCAACAAATGCACAAAAGAACTTCTTTTTCTTATTTCTTAGAATTTCAAAAAATGAATGCAAAACAAACATGCAATCAGTTGTCGCATAACCTTCATGAAAACCACATTGATTTTCCTTAATCAACAACGTTTCTTCAGAAAATTTATTTAGTGTTGCATTTACATTGAAGTAAATAGTTTTCCAAAACAGCTAACAATTGTAATCGGAAGATAATTTTTAGGGTTGTATTTTAATATCACCTTTATTTTTGTAAAAGGGTTTAATGGTCCCAATTACCCATGACTCAGGAATTTTCCCCGATTCAAAAATACGATTGAACAATTTGACATAAAGCTCCATATACTGACCAGCGGAAGATTTTATATATTCTTTGATAATTTTATCATCTGAACAGGCTTTGTTGTTCTTCAGTTTTTTAACGCACTTTATTCTTAACATTTCTATATTGCTTTTCGCTTGCTTTTGCGATGTTGCAATACTGTGCGGATAAGCCTTTTCTGCGTTTAAATTTCCGGAATTGTTGTCTTGCCTTTGAGCAACCAAAATCAAACCAAGGTTTGTTTTGCGTATCTCGTTGGTTTTTTTTTTCTATAGCTTTAGATACGGGTTTTTTAGTACCGAACGTCTTTTTAGCCGAGTCTATTAGGCTATTTCCTATTTTATGTACAATTGAATCTATATTAAATTGAGACACGTTCTTAGTGTCTTCATTTTCTTTCGTTAAATTAGCGATCATTTCAGTATCAATATTTTCCTAGAAAAGCAATAACTTTGCCGGGTCCCATTTCTGAATTTTCTCATCTTGGACATTATCAATTCCATCATATGTTTCCTTATCTAAATTTAAACACTTAATTGATTTAATTAAAGGAGAGTGAACATCAGAATATAAACTGGAAAAATCTAATTTCTAAATTTAAAAATTTTTGTAAAAAAGCTACATTATTTATACAATAATCGACCACGCTAGCATTTCGACATGTTCTGCCATTCATAATAAAAAGATTATTACCTTTACAAAAATCTAATAACTGATTCCCAAAACGGTTTTTGCATTTGTCTTTATTGTTCCTTTTCCGAGGTAAGTTTATTGCGTCTAATTCACACACCCTGTTTACAGTTACACCCTCAGCATCAGTGCATATTTCATTTTCTATTTCATCGAGAGCAGTTGACGAAGAGTATGATGTATAGTCTGGTGGTATATAGATAATACCTAGGATAACATCTTGGTTAGAACATATATTTTTTGAAATTTTACACCACAAAACAAATTTGCAGTCAGTTTTCATAACCTCAATTTTTTCATGAAGGTGTTCTTTAAACCTAAAGCTATACCACTGGACTTTATTCTACTTACTTTTTTCCTATTTTTTCATGATAAATTTATACCCTTTTAGCCTAATGTCATCTAAATCATCAGTTTTAGTTTCCACAAAGCAAGCAATATCATTTTTGTAAATAAGTTCACTAAATTCGGGGTAGTTAATTCTTCTGATTTTAGACCACAACAGTTAATACACAGTATATTTAAAATGTTCTGCTCATTTTCTATATGAACTTCCTCTTGAAAGGATTCTCTCGATTCTTCCTACATATGGGTTGACAAAATACTTTTCTCGCTTTCGTCACCGACAGAGTCATTCCTCGAACGTTTAAACCGACGTGGTGGTATTGGCGGGGATCCATTAATTGTAAAAGAAAATTTGTTGTTAAGGAGTACATCTCTATCTTCTGTTGTTTGTTTCTTTGATGCTGTTGTGTTATTGTACGGTTTTCCATTTATATAATGTTTGTCTCGGACAAGTTTCACTTTTTTGCCCACCATTTTTGCCTTCTTCATAACTGGATAGAGTTCTTTTCTTTTATTTTCAATTTCTGGTGGGAACTGTTCGCAAATACCAAATCGCTTGCCTTTTAATCTATATGTTTGGCTAAGGACGTGTTCGAGTTCTCTTCTGTAAATAAAACGTGCCACTATAGGACGGACGCCATTTAGACCTGGTTTGCCGAAGCGGTGAACATTTCCAAATGATACTCGATAGTTTATCCCTAGTTCAGATTCTAAAAAGTCTTGTATTTTAGCTTCACATATTTCATTCTGCTGGAAATGTAAGCCAGAAAAGATCAGGTTGCTTTTCATGCTCCTGCATTTTAAATCTGTGATTGTTTCTTGCATTTGTTTGATTGTTTCCTTTTCCTTGTGTTTTGATCGGTCATCGGTTTCTATAGCGAGGAGTCTATTTTCGATGTTCTCAATGGTGTCCGTGTTCCTGTTACAATGGTTTAAGGCAGTATCTACAATCTTCCCTATACTTTCAACACTTTCTTCGATTACCTTGCTGTTAATTTGTATATCATTTAGCAGATCTTCATGTTCTTGTACTCTTGCCACAACCGATGACATTTTTTCGTTAATGTCCTCTATTTTCTTAACATCTGTCTCTATTGTCTACAAAATGTAGTTTAAAAATCGTCTCTTTTGTAAAAACTGAAAACAACATGTTATAAATTGCATGCGTCCGAAGCGCTTTTCTGGATTTACTTTCATCAGGAACGCTCAAAGCCGAATATTTGAAAGCCAAGGATGCATAAGAACCGAAATAGTTAAAGAGCTATAAGACCAAAAAGGACCTAAACAAATAGCCAAATCCATCCAAGGTCAGCTTTGCCTGAGGGAGTTGAAACCTTAGTTTCTAATAATATCAAAATTTTTTAACGGACAATTTTAGAAAGGTTTGTTATAAATTATGTCAATACTGAAGTACTGACTACTGAGCTGATGATATACCTTGGGACTGATAATTTCAAGTTTACTAACTTCAAAAGGACGACGCTTAAACTTGTTTGCTGTTTGAAAGAAACTGAGTGTGATTTTGTTTTGTTGGGTTATCTGAACCTTTTGGGGCAAATGTTATCATCTGTGTTATGTGTAAATTAAGCCAAACTGTTCATGGACACTTACACTGGACTTTTAAGTTACGTTTCTGTCTATATTCCAGCAGGAAATTTCGAGTTAAATTTAAAGAAACCTGTGTGATTCTGGTTTTTTGTCGAGCCTGCGACTTTTGTCGCAGAAAGCTAGACAAAGGGATAGTGATCCGGCGGCGGCGGTGGCGGCGTTAACTAACTTCTTAAAAGCTTTGTATTTAAGAAGGTAGAAGACATGGATGCTTCATACTTTGTATATAGATGCCTTATGTTATGAAGTTTCCGTCTGTCATATGTCCAATGTCCTTGATCTCATTTTCATGGTTCAGTGACTACTTGAAAAAAAAGTTAAGATTTTTTGTAATGTTAATTTCTCTATTATTATGAGTAATAGGTTAACTATATTTAGTATGTGCGTACCTTGCAAGGTCCTCGTGTCTGTCAGACAGTTTTCATATTACCTCGACTTCATTTCATGGATCAGTGAACAAGTTTAAGATTTCGTGGTCAAGTCCATATCTGAGATACTATAAGCAATAGGTCTACTATATATGGTGTATGGAATGATTGTAAGGTGTAATGTCCAACTGGCAGGTGTCGTCTGACCTTGACCTCATTTTCATGGTTCAGTGGTTAACATTAAGTTTTTGTGTTTTGGTCTTTTTTTCGCACACTGTATGCAATAGGTCAACTATATTTGGTGTATGGAAATATTTTATGATGTACATGTCAGTCTGGCAGGTTTTATTTGACCTTGACCTCATTTTCACGGTCCATTGCTCAGTGTTAAGTTTTTATGTTTTGGTCTGTTTTTCTTAAACTATAAGCAGTAGGTCAACTATATTTGGTGTATTGAATGGTTGTTAGGTGTATATGTCTGTCTGGCAGGTATCATTAACCTTGACCTCATTTTCATGGTTCATTGGTCAATGTTAAGTTTTCTTGGCTACGTTTGTTTCTTGGATACTATAAGCAATATGTCAACTATATTTAATGCATTGATTGATTATAAGGTGTACATGCAGGGGTAGAATTTAAGCATTTCTGTGTACTGGCCAGCCGGACCAGTGGACTAAGAATTCTACTGGTCCTGCACAAAGTCCACTGGTCCTGCTAAAATGTATGAAATTTGACAAACACCAATATAATTCAGAAGCTTACATTTATTTGAAAATGTTTTGATTCAAAGTTTTAATAATTTTCCGTGATTTCAATTCCTCTGTAGCTTTCCTCTCCTTTAGTTCCGTAGATTTCTTATGTTGTTCGTGATGTAATACAGAAACCAATTCAAAGTTTGAGGATCCAGTTACAAAAAGGATTTTTGTCCTGTTCCGTCAAAGCAAATTTTTCACAGGTGGAATGGTACAATTCATAACCTTTACAATAATGCAGCAATTCACGATCCTTTTGTCACGATTTCAGAAATTTTCGTTTTCTCTGATCATTTTCATTAGCTTTATTTCGATCTTCCTTTTTCTTGTCATTTATTTGAACTTTTTGTCAGGAGGTTTCACCCCTTCTAAAAACTTCCACATTTTTTGTTGTTTTGAAGGACGCTCACCCGAGATATTAATTTGATAAATTGTGAATACCCCCTGACCACGTAATTGATTTCACTGGTAAACAAACCGAGATTTCGATGCAATTAGCGATTTTTATCGACAAATTTCAACTGGTCCGCCGGACCACCAGCCACCGGACCAGCGTTAATTTCGACCAATGTGTACATGTCTGTCTGGCATGGTTCATCTGACTTTGACCTCATTTTCAAGGTTCATTTGTCAATGTTAAGTTTTCCTGGTTAAGTTTGTTTCTAAGAAACTATAAGCAATATGTCAACCTTATTTGGTGTATTGAATGATTGTAAGGTGTACATGTATTTTCGGTTTGGTTTATCTGACCTTGACCTCATTTTCTTGGATCATGTTAAGATTATGTGATACTTGTTGTAAAGCTTTATATTTAGGACTATCTACATAAAATCAATGGTCAGTAAAGCAGGCGAGACATTTCAGCGTGTGCACTCTTGTTTTTCTTTTGAATTGTTTCACATTTTGTCATGTCGGCGCCATTTATAGCTGACTTTGCAGTATGGGTTTTTCTTATTGTTGAAGGCCGTACAACGTCTGATAACGTCTTCTTTATGCGAACATGCTAGTTGCTGGAGTACAAAAACGAAAAACTAATGTTGCCACATTGTAACGTTTTTCCCCGGGGTAGAAACTCATCAAAGATACCAGGTTTATAATTTAAAACATCAGACGGACGTTTCGTCTACATAAAACTCATCAGTTGCGCTTGGATAAAAATTGTTCGAAGACCAAATCATTTTCGAAGTTAAAGAGCATTGAAAACCAAAAATTCCCAAAAAGTATTGTCAAATTTACATATCAAAAAAACTTTAAACCACACAAACATTTCTAGTAAGGTTGAATTGTTTCAAAAAACTTTGTTGAGTAATCTAAATACAGCAGAAATTGACTTTGCTAGAACAAAAATAACAGATAACCATGGTTTTTTAATGTTATAAGTCAGGACCAAAACAACTATATTTAAAAAAAAAAAACCTTTTGATTGTTTTGTAAAAATTTGTTTAGTGACAATTGATACATTTTATCATTTATTGTCGTACAACTGACAGTGCGGTAAAATGTCCATGGCGAAAATCATAACCATTCCCGTCATTCAATAAGACTTTATCGTATTGAATAGTTTGGCGAGATCCAAGATAAGTATATGATTTGACAATTGTGCGGCAAAAGATATTTTTGGAGTAGTCGCTGTTAGTAAGGAAGCTGAAAAAGATATAACATTATCCAATACCTTTTTGAGTTTGCGTAATCTTTTGGCTAGGATGAGTCAGTCCCGTTATCGCCGTTCGGACTGGAACACATATATGATTTCACTGCTCTAAAACAGCTTCTATTATTACAGGGTTCTCCCTACTTCACATAATAAAAATTTGAAAAATAGACAGGCCAGTTTTCACTTATCCATTTATTTTATAAAATGACAAAGAAACAAAACCTTCAAAATTAACCAAAAACAGTTGTATTTTTCGGCTTTTATAGTTTCTTTTGATTCTTACGCCTCTCGTGTTGCTTGTTCGGTGATGACTGATCATTAAACACACTTACGGATCCCCCTCCTTAGATACTTAAACGTAATTTTTTTCTCAAATCATTTATTTTCATATTGAACAAATAAATTCGTTCCTCTACAAGTATTTTGTTTTTTAACTAATCGAAATTAAAATGTGACTGAAAGATAACTCCGCCACATGTTATGTACCATTGAAATTGGTAACGTGATCATTTATTGTTTTTACTGTTTTCAATCCTCCCAGGAGACAATTCTTCGGCAAAAGCATGATTTAAATGATTCAAGTTGTTAATTTTTTTGTGTTCATGAAATAATGTAATTTTTAGAAAACAGCTTCTATGTTGCAACTCCTTAAGGAAGAGTTAACCTTAGACGGTTTAGAATGATCTTTGAAATCAATGTTTTTCTTTTATTTACTCAAACCTATGAGGTTGATCCATCGAAGCGCATTGTATGCTCTAAATTCATATCATTTATTGTTGTACCTGTCGTCTTTTATGGGTTTTTGTATAGTTTGTGATGCTGTCTTGTTTAGGTATACCCCACATTTCCTTTAAATCTAAATGAATATAACGTAACTGTCGTTGAGAGGACATTTTAATCTTAATTCACGTTAATATTTGACAGATGAACGCACGGAGTATACCAAGTTTGTCTTGTGTTACTTTAATTTTATGTAGATATTTCAAAATTAAACCGAAAACAGGTGGAAACCAAACAAGAAATAATTAAAAACCAATTGTTCAAAGAACAACTGAAGGTCTTTCCACATCAATTTTCTAAATAATTGATAGGAAGCTACTTCTGGTTTACTCAAAGTTATCAATAGCGTCAAAGTATAGATTTCTTCATACTGATTCAATAAATAAATGGTTTCTATATACTTTTGCCTGAAATAAGGGAGATAAATGCCAACTTCCGGTTTAGAAAATGTCACTTCCGGTCTTATATGATAGCTTTATTCACACTGATTCCAAAAATATATAGTTTGTATATAATTATGCCTGTAATAAGGAAGATAATATGCTACTTCCGGTTTATAAAATGTCACTTTCGGTCTCAAATGATAGGTTAACCTATGAACATTCAAAAAAATATATGGTTTCTAGGTACTTTTCCATGAAATAAGTGCAAAAAAATACCACTTCCGGTTCACTCAAGGTCACTTCTGGTTTACTTTTTTCAAGGTCATATGTCAACCAACAGTTTGCAAAAGACCCTATGGTTTTATCATGTACCAAGTTGGAGTAATAATCAATTAACCTTAAATTGAATCATTTCAGGGACAATAGCTCCTATAAGATGTCATTGGATTGTTTCAGACCAAACGTATCATATCTTAATCACAATTAAGCAAATATTTTGCACTAGTTCTTTAATTTGTATCTTTAAAAGTGACAGAGGAGATCAAATAACAAGGAAAAGTCAAAATTTAGAATATGACCTTGACCTTTGACCTTGGCCTCAATTTCATTTAAATGAACCAAGGAACTCAAATCAATATACCTTAGGTCTCTATCACTTACCATTCATGCTATACATTTATATATCCCTTATGTCAAATACAGAAGGGGAAATAACTCTCATATGGAGTTTACGTATCGCTTCGGTCAAAATTGGACAAAACATCCTGAGGATATAACGAGCAATTTGGTAAAATAAATTTGTCGCTTTCTTTTACGGTTACAGAGGAGATGCACTCACAAGGAAAACAGTGTTCGGGAGATAACTCCTACAAAGAAAAGTATTCGGTTAAGCAGGGTCAATTTCAAAGGCGCATAAACTGTTCGATATCATATACGAAACATCTAAGCGACATCTTGCGAAACAAAAATTTATCGCAAGAACAAAATTTGGTGGAAGAAAAAAAAAAATTAAAAACCAATTGTTCAGAGAACAATTCAAGGTCTTTCCACTATAAAGAACAATTTTGATATAGAACTACGAAAATTCAGTTTGAAATATCATATCCATCGTCAAATGATAGCTTATTGTACACTGATTCCAACAATATATGATTTCTATACATTTGTTTCTAAATAAGGGAGATACATTGTTACTTCCGGTTTGAAATATGTCACTTCCGGTTTTATTTGATAGTTTACTTGATACTGATTCCAAAAATATATTGTTAAATATACTTTTACATTAAATAAGTACAAAAAATAGCTACTTCCGGTTTACACCAGGTCACTTCCGGTTGGCTTTTCCATGGTCAAGTGGCTTGCAACGTAATGCAAAAAGTCCCATGGCTTTATCATGTATACATATGAGGTAAAAGCAAAGGTCAAAATCTAGAACGCCAATTTTACCTATGACCTTGAGTTCAATTTCAAGGTCATAAACCAATGGCTTCAAATCAAAAGACCATAGGTCTTAATTATATATGGTTAATGAGTTATATTACTATATGCCTAATTTTTAATATAAGAGGGGAGAAAACTCCAATTTAATGTTAGCGTACCCTTTCAACCAAAATTCATGTGTTACGACATGTCGCAACTTACAATTTAGTATAAATATGTTGTCGATATCTTATACGGTTTTTGAAAAAAAAAATGGAAATTAGCCAAAATCAAAATTTAAAATATGACCTTGACCTCTGACCTTGACCTAATTTTCTTTTTTTTTTTTTGGATCAAGAACCTCAAATCAAAAGATCCTAGGTCTCTATCACTTATGGTTTACAAGATAGAAATGCATATCACTCATATCACATGCATTAAGGGAAATAACTCTCATATGGAGTGTTCATATCGCTTCGGTCAAATAGGACAAATCATGCGAAGGATATAACGAGCAATTTTATAAAATAAATTTGTCGCTTTCTTTTGCGGTTACGGAGGAGTTGCAGGCACAAGGAAAACAGTGTTCGGGGAGATAACTCTTACAAAGAAAACTGTTCGGCTTACAATGGGTGAAAATAAAAAGCGCATAAACTGTATGATACTATATAAGAAATATCTTAGCGACATATTGCGAAACAAAAATTTTACGCGAGAACAAAATTTGGCGGAAGAAAATAATAATAATCAGAACAAATACAATAGGTCTTTCCACAGAAAAGTGGAAAGACCTAATGAGAAAGGACATTTATCATACTGCCGATTGGTAATACAGTATCTGCAACTCATATAAAGCTTATTTCTCTAAAAAAAAAAGAAAATATGCAATATATACTTACTAGAACCGTACAAGATGATTAAAGCTTAAAGGTTAACATGGTAGTAAGGTCTTTGTATATTGCTATTCAGTGTACAAACATTGAATGTATATCTGAATACATAAATAACATGTATTGCTTGCCAATTATTAACTTTTATGGTCTTTCGTCCTGTCGATACTTATATTTTGGCATTGCGCAAGGTCATGCATGCTTTTCTCAACCTGCTCATGACGCCTTAACACTTAATCCATTGGATGTGTACTAAATGATACTTTAGTATGGTAAAATGTTGTTAATTTATTAGGTGAAATTAAATATGAATTACCTTTCAGTCACTTGGGTACTTGGTGTGTTTTGTCTTTTTGTTAGTGGTTGTTATATTTAGTACCATCTGATGAGTCGAATCCTTTCCAACTGATTTTACAGTCGTTTTATTGTGTTCTGCTGTTACTCCATTGTCTGAGGTTAGGAGAATTGTGCTATCACAAACATGTTTCATACGCTAATCTTAATGTGACTCTCCAAAGCAAGAAACCGATATTCAAGAGGTGTTCATTTTTTGCGGTCTACTAGTATTATAATTGTTTTTCGTTAATTGTTTTAATATATAACAGGACGTTGGTTTTTTCTTTGAATTGTTTCATATTTTGTCATCCCGAGGCTTTCAATTATAGCTTACTATACTTTATGGAATTGCTCGATTGTTATCGAATGCTATATATATACACTTCTGTTTAAAACAATCTTTATACAACATTACAAATACAGATTTTTGAGAAAAAAAAATTGCATCGAAGGGCATTCATTATTTACAAAAATAAATCATTCGTATATGAAAGACAATACCAAGAAAATTTCATTAAAGATTTATAGAAATTTTGAAAATGTGAAATAAATTCAGGGAAAATATAAAAGGTTAAACCTCTTTGGATTTGTTCAATTGATTTAAAACACAGATGACGGCTAAAACATTTTACCTTGTATACGTAGGTCTCTAGAATCGTCAAAAGGGTACAAATAATCGATGTGCACAAAAATACAAATGGTACTATCTTCCATATCCGGTTTCTACCCTGTAAAACTTCTGTTTCATCTTCTAAATTTGTAATTTCCCTACCTTGATCATGTCTTTATGTAATGTTTTCCTGTAGAGAAAGATACCTGAGAATGGAAATATGTGGTACATAACACTACAGGGAGATAACTCTGTAAAAATCAGCTGAACGTTTTAATCACGTTCTATTGTTACAGGAAATATTAAGCTTCTCAATGATCAAAATTAGTGTTTGTCAAACTGCTATATATCCAATGAAATTTTTCCGATAAAGTGTGTGGTTCAAGTTTTTTGAAATTTTTATATTTTTGTCAAAGGGTCAAAGTAAATATTTTGTCAAAATTTTATGAAAATTAAACGATCCAAATTAATTTTAGTCAAGATGTTTGGTACCACCTTAAGTGCAGGAATTTAAGACTCAAATATTTTAAATACCAGATGGAAAATAAGAACTGTTGATATCCTCTGTTATATTTCCTTGACAGTAAAGACTCAATAATTTCAAAGAAAAAATGGTATAATGCCACTACACTATTTCTTCCGTCCTTAGTGACCTTTTCACAATCAAATTGACAGCAGACTACTTAGTATACCTAATTGGGAACCTGCAGGACAGGACAATACATAAACGAGACCAATTAAAAGCAGTAAGACAAATTCATGTCAACTACCATCAATATAATTATAATAAATGATAATTAAGTACACCCCCTTCCGACCCGCTAAATCAATAACAAAATTGAAAAGCATTGAAAACTCAAAGTTCTAACATGTTTTGCGAAATACTTTAATGGACATCCGTGACTAGACTAGAAAAAAACATAAGTGTTTCGAATGTCGAATAATTTGAACATTTAATACAATTTAATTGTATCATATCATCTTACACAGTTAAATTCTTCGTGTCAGTTTCCCGTTTCCTGTCGATATTCAACTAAATGTTTCCTCTTTTCAATTATATAGAATCTGAAAGCAAACATAAATGACTTGATTAAATACTTTGTGTAATTTGAATCTTTAATTTATTTAATTCAATTGTATGTAATTAACTGTATGATTTAAATGTAACACACCCGCTACACAAAAGAAATTGTAAGGAAATCGAAAACAACTAAGAATGCAATTTATATGTTCTTACGTGCAAGAGAAATGTTTGATAAACGTCAATGAGATAGAAACCCAACGACACAAGCATACATCTACAGGTCAACGTACGGTCTTTAACAATAAACAATGTGCTATACAATATACCAATTTCTTAATTACACAGAGTCTAGGTTAATTTAGTTTTTCTGTTTAATTTTTGATTGTCAATTCAAAAGGCCGTGACTAGGTATTTTTTAACACAAGAAACAGTAAACTTCAAATACAACTAACAGTAGGACTAGTTAAACATTTTCATCTTCTCTGGAATTAAATCAGCTGTTTCCTAACATAGAAATATATCAATTACTATGGCATTATAAAGGTAGCCTCCGATTTAGTCTTGTTTACCAGTTTTTCTTTTGCAAGCATTAATTTTATTACGCCTTCCAGTTCTACTAATGTTCTATTTCTTTTAAAAATAATAAAGCCAGAGCTGCTTCTAAGTGGGTTTTTCATTTACAATGCATTATACCTTTTTGATACAATTATTGCTGATTACATTCTTGCATATTCTCAGAACTTACGTTAGTTTTTGCTCAAAGAAAATTCCAGATGATACCTATTGAGTAATCGCTTATAAAATTTGTCTATTTAATATGCAATACGTTTACTATAATAATGTGATAAAGTAACGTTAGAAGTTGCTCGCCAATCAATAAGCCGTTATTTTTTTAAGGTTGTAGACCAATAGGTTTAATATTTAGATGACACAAATGTTAAAATGGTAAAGGTTTTACGTTGGATATATCGACATTAAATCCGTTGCAACCTGTTGTCATTGGTGTGTGAATATTTGATATAAAAATTATCATTTGTTTTAATCGCGTGAAATTTTATTCTGGTCATTCATGGGAACTTATGTATTTTAGCTATTTATTATGAATGATGTATCATATAAAATAAGAAGACATGGTACAATTGCTAATTGCATAACTATCCAACCAAGGATTTGTATAGTAAGTAACTAACTATACAAATCCTTGATCCAACAAAGATCAAAGGATCGGGGCATTAAGTGTTCCTAATGAGTGTTAATCCAGAAAAGCGCTTCAGACGCATACAATTTATACATACAGTGTTATTTTAATTGTTTACAAAGCTACTAGTCAATTTCAACTTTATTTTATAATTGGGATTACACAATCGTTATTATGTAGTAGCCCCTTTTGTTGTTTAAACATTTATTTATGACTATGTCATTCGATGTGTTTGAGCATCACCGCTCTTCAACACTTTGTACAGTGGACCATTCATTGGATACCAATGACCGTTTGCCCCGCCTTCTTAAATTGATTGACAACATCTTTTAAACGTCATCTCGGGACAACATAAATGAAAACATTTTGAAAATAAATTTATTAAATTGAAAATAATTTTCAGTAGAAATAAACTACTTTTTCCATTTTATTTCAAAACAAGCAATGCATTTTTCAAGACATTTAGTTAAACATTTTATTTTTTTAAAAAATGCATCCCTCTTCCAAAAAAGGAAAGAAAAAAAAATCGGCGTATAAGAAAGAAAATACCAGCATGATATATTTAGTACCGAATCAACTGTGAAAGATATTCTGGAGTCGTAAATTTTACGAGATCCATTGATTTCATTTAACTTAAAGAATTGAATGCATCTTTTTGTAAATTCATTGGGGTGTTAAAGCGTTGACCGAAGTACATTTTGTATTCCGCGCTTCATTCTAAAAATGTACGCACGGTCAGTGCTTTACAACCCTATGAAATTACTAAAAAGCATTCAATACTGGGGACGAGAGGGGTCTCATCCCGATTTCCCGGTTTTAATATCAGAAAATCCCGAAATCCCGGACATATTTTGTTAAAAATCCCGATCCCGATAAATTTGTTCCCCAATTTTAAAGTTTAAAGTTTCAATGCTTACGATTTAAACGTCTCGGGTATGATTGATGTTCAAAGTCTTTCAGCGTAACCAATCCGAATATGTATTATCAATATTACCGTGACGTCAAGCTGCATATAAGCAATTTTGTTCTCATAAATC
>CM029596.1:69736132-69941761 GCA_017311375.1 Mytilus coruscus
TCATAAAGTTCTCTTATTTCTTTTTTTATGCCCCTTTTCTCTTCTGCTAATTCAAATATTTCTATATTTTCTAAATCTCCATTGTAATATTCCTCCCTTGATCTTATTATTACTCCTTTTTTCCTTTTATCATCTAAAATTGCTATTTCTTTTTTTATTTTATTTATTCTTTCGTTGGATATGTCGTTTTTATTCTTATTTTCTTCTTCTTCTAGTTGTTGTATCAAACCCTTATATTTGTACTTTTCTTTTGTTGTCATTACTTTACTGTAATTTATTGTTATATTCTTTATAGTCTTTTTCCTTTTTCCCACCAATCTAATATATTCATTTTTAATTTCTCCTTTCCCCATGATTTCCAAAAGTTTCTTATTAATTCTGTATATTTCTTCTGTTGTAGCAATGATTCATTTAGTTTCCAGAATCCTGTTCCCTATTTTATATGACCGTTTAATATTATTAGTTTAAAACCTTTATGGTCGGATCTTGCAAAGGGTATATATATTGTTTCTTTTATTGTATTGCACATGTGTTTGGAGATATAAACTCTGTCTATTCTTGTTGCAAGGCTAGTATTATCAGTATTCATCCATGAGTAAACTCTTGTATTTTTATTTCTGTATCTGAATGTATCTTTTTTGTTTAGTTTTGAGATTATACTATTGAATATATCTAATGTCTCTCTACCTGATTTAATTTTTCCTGATTTTGAGTCTTTTTCTGATGTTATAAGGTTAAAATCTCCTCCAAAAATTGCTACATCTGTTTTTATATTTATAAGTTCCGTGTATTTATCTAACTGTTTATAAAATTCTGTTTGTGGTCTTGTATAATTCGCTGGACTGTATATATTGAGAATTTGATATTTTTTACTTTCTATATTAAATTCTAAGTGTAGTAAATTTCCTTCTAGCGACACCGGAACTTGCTTCTTAATTATTTCTTTTGCATCTTTTGATATAAGAATACATACACCCCTTGCCCTATTTTCTCCATCTGAACTGTAAATCTTAAAATTTGTTGTTGCTTCAATATCAATTTGGGTTGATCTATTTAATATCCCTGTTTCTTGTAGACAGATGAGATTTGCGTCTTGGTAGCTGTTGATAACATCTTTATATTTAGTATTTATATTTTTCCTTATATTTTGTGATATAATATTAAGCGTGCTCATGTGTGTTAGTAGAACAGAGTATAATAGTAGTGAAAAGATACTTATCATAATAAATAATAAAATATACAATATAAATGTTTTGTCTTTCTTAAATTTTAGTTTAAATTTTTTTAAGCTATTGTCTTTTGTTTTATTTATTATTTCTTTGTTATCTGTTTCTTTGCCTCCCACTTCCTTTTTTCTGATTCATTATCGCTATCATTAGGTTTTTTCTTTTTTCAATTCTTTGTCTTTCCATTCTTGCTCTCTTTTTTTCTTTTTCTTTTTCTGTTTGGGTTTTTGTTGTTTTATTTTGGTTTTTACCATTCCCTTGAGCCACTAAAGCTCCAGAATTGGCATCCGACCCTTTTTTTTTTAATTTGTTGTTCTTCATTTTCAGTGTTTTCTGGTTCTGACTCAGAGATTGTGCCTAATATCTCTGATAAATCTTCCATAAGATTGTTGTAATCAGTTTGATTTGGCGTTTTTTTTGCCTTTTTGTTTTTCTTTCATTTTGTCAGTTTCTGACTGTGGTTTATCAAATTTTACCTCGAAAGATTTTGTTATGATAACCTCATGATCGTTAGATTCATTGCTACTCTTTGATTCGTCTAATTCTTCATCTATAGAGGTAGAGTCGATAGTACTGGTTTGTGTTACTTCCAGTGTGTCATTTTCTTGATAGGTTTCTACCTCTATTTCACCGGAGCTTAGTATAGTATTTTCTTGTGAATCTTGTGATTCTTGTGAGTCTTGTGTTGATAGTGACTCATTGCTTGCAGTTCTAGTTCTAGTCGGATGAGTTCTAGCAGAACTCCATGCTTTGCGGGGTGGCTCTGGACAATCTGTTGATATGTGTCCGTATGCATTGCAATTGAAGCATTTTTTTGCCTTGTGGCTGACTTTCATATCTAGTAGATATCTGCTGCCCTTTAATATATATTTTTCTGGGTATATCTTCTTTAATACTGTTGGCTACAACAGTAACTACCCCACTATATATGTCTGGGAAGTCCTTAAAGGTGTTATATCTTATTTCCTTAATATCTACATACTTTTGCATTTTATTTCTTATGTATTCTGGTTTTGACTCGTATGGAATGCCAAACAAAGTTATGTCAATTGTTCTTTTTTTTTGTTTTCCCATTGTAGGGGTTCTGCTTGTATTGTATTAAATTCAATCCCTTGAACCTCGAATTGATCTCTGAAAATACCTTGAAACATCTCTTTTGATTGTTCATCTCTAAAAGATGCCGAGAACTTATTTAGACCTGTAGATTGAAAGTAAACTATGAGGGCAGATATATCTAGACTGATTTCACTATTTATGAAATGTAGCATTTCTGCTGATGTAATTTTTGGTGATTCATACTCTGATTGGATTGTTAGGGTACAGGGACTTGGAATCATTTTCCCGATTTTTATCCCTTCTTCGCCGTCTGAGGCGGCTCTCGAGTATATCATATTCATATTTATTTATATTGTTATAATATACAAATTGTTAACATATATGGATAATAGTAGGAATAATGTGGTGGGGAAAGGAGAGGAAAGTGCTGGTCATGTACAAGAATTACGGACATTTCAAGGCGAGATAACTCGTGTTACTTTTCTATTCTGGTTCCCATCTTGTTCTCATCGTCTGGTGACCAGTAGATAAGAGCAGATAACTCCTCTAAACGAACACCCCGCCAATAGATGTCACTTTGACGTTATGCCTATAGGGAAATTTATGATATTAGCAGTTATACGATAATTCCGAACGCAATGGGTTTAAGAAAGAAACCCCGCGTACACTTTACACAGATGAATGATGAAGAAATTGCCGATAGAAAAGAAATAATTAAAAGAAAAGTTTTACATGCCCTATGATGTACGTTTACATGTTATTATATTTCCTATATTTATAATATATGTATGTCTGTTGATCAATACTTTTTATTTTTTTTTCTTAATCTAGTAAATTTTCTTATTGTATGAAATTTGTAACCCTGTTCATACTATACACGACCTTTTCGGAAGCTTTAAGATAGTCCAAATAATTTATCATCGGTGTTTCTGATTTTAACAAGTTCAATAAAAGAAACCTTTTAAAGCCACAGGCAAACTGATGTATTTCTGTATATTTCTTTTAATTGAGTTAGATGAAAATCCAATATACAAATCCTTTCAACATCAAGCAGGCTTGAGTATTTTCTAGATTATGTTTTATATAAAAAAAATAACATTTAACTATTCAACTTGTTTCTGGAAAAGGATAGACAATTTATGAATATGACGAAGACATAATCTTTCAATCAGTTTAATTGATGTGTGAGCTGGCATGTCAGTTACGGCTAGTAGTCCTTTGTTAATTTATCATGTATCATTGTCATTTTGCTTAGTGTCTTTTGTTATCTATTCTGACATCGGACTCGGACTTCTTTTAAACTGAGTTTTAATGTGCGTATTGCTGTGTGTTTGTTTATTCTACATAGGCTAGAGGTATAGAGGAGGGTTAAAATCTCACAAAACATATAAATAAAAGCTACAGAAAGGCAATATCATAAATATGACAAGATGTACATTACTGTCAATTTTAGATTTTATTTGATATGGGTAGGTCGGTAGGTCACATGTATTCGATATTGACATTGTACAAGCCAGATGTATACGCCATGCTGAATTTTCTTTGATCTAGGTATGACACGTAAAATCATTAACACCTGTGGATTAAATTGTAATATTTTCCTGTCCTCTAGAAACATAAAATTTACATAATTCACTACCCTTAATTAGACATAGATATCAGTAAATAAAACCGCAGACTTTCTCCTTAAAGTTGGGGCTTATTATTTTACCCTGTCCGTCCGTCCCATTAAAGGTATATAGTTATTAAATTTAACTCCTACAGTTTGAATGCTAGAAAGTTTTACGTCAATTGCTGGCTGGTTTAGTGGTTTTACATATATTGAAGGTGTGCATGTGGTCAGGGTTTTGATTTTTTAATATTTGCTCTTTTGGGAGATAGTTGAAATTATTTTAAAATAACACTTTGCATCTGCGGGGCATCATTTGTGTCTCCCAATAGAATCTCAGATAAAGTTCTACATTGTCCTTGTTATGAAACAGTTACTTCAGAGTGAAGTGCGGGGCATCACTTTGTCTAGTTAATTTTATATTAACTATTTTTGTTTTAATTAATTTTATTTGAAAATTTTCGTTCATATTTCAGCCGTATCTCAATTTTTTTCACTTTATAAAATTAGTTTATATGTGTTACCCTATATTCTTATGTATAGAATACTCTTAAACATAAGAATAGAGGGCAAAATATATAAATTATTATTGTTAAATCGCATTGATAAGAGTTTGAACACTTTAGACAAGGTAAAAAGTTGATGTGAAAAGAATATTTTCAAATATAAATTAACCGCAAAAAAAATTAAAAAGGGGTTCCCAACAAGCCCTTGTGAATGGACTACGATATTTTATGAATATACTAAACAATAAGATGAATGTATGAAGGAGAACATAAACTTTTTAAGATAGCATATCCTAACAATGATTTTGATGCTATGATATCTTACCGTATACATTCAAAATACTTGCATTTACTTCTTTGATCATTTCTTATAATGATAAGAATAATATTCCTAAAAGTAATTAAATGGGCTACCTTTTCATTATACAAAACTTGTATAAAATTGATGGTTTGAATAACATTAAAAATTGCACGTTGTCATCTCTTTTCTATTTCAATTTACTTTTTCAGATTTCGTAGACATTTTTCAATGATACAATCATGCAATTGTGTATTCAAATATTTGATAATAATAATAAAATTACTCAAATCAAAATAAGATTAATTAGACAGAGCCCTTAAAAAATTAAAAAAACTTTTGCATATTTCTCTTCAAGATGTCAACAAAACCACACTACTTTTAAAATTTTGATGTTTAAAGAACTCTTTGGTATAACAGAAATTAATATATTGTTTAAAACCTAACTAGATATTTAAAATGAATGATGTAATTAGAAAAGAAGTTCACATCATAAAATGAGAATTCAACTAAATAACAAGACCAATTTGTCTTTGAATACGGTCAATCTTAGTTGAATGAATATACGTCGTATTCATAAATAATGAAGTTTCACTTTCAAATGCTTAGGGACAACACTAAACATTATTTTAGAATGACGATTCTTATACCATTTGATAGGAAAATTATTTGCCAATACTGTATATTTTGTTCATTTAATTTACAATAAAAATGAATTTAATATGATTTTTATAAAATATGTAACGTCACAGTACCCAAATTGCACCGAGTACCCAAATTGCACCTATTCAACAAAAATAGCTGCGGAAATCTTACAAGTTTTCTTTGAGACTAAACAATTGGTATTTTTATGATTTGACATTATACACGTCTTTCAACATAGGTAAATATATTTAAATATACACAAAACGTTCACAGTATATATCAACAGATGAAGCATTCCCTGGAAAAAGTAAATCTACGGAAACGTCGCCATGCGACGTTCTCAAAATGTCATCTTTTAAAAATGAGAAAATTAAACATGTTACAAGCATCCATTTCTTAAAAAATTAATAGTAAGCATGGAATAATGTCAAATTGTTCAAAATATTTGAAGAAATAAAACAAAACATCTGTTATTCGATTTTTAAGGATGTGAATTTAAACATGGATGCAATTTGGGTACTCCTCATTACAGAATCATGGATCGTTTGGAGGTCGGTTCAAACCCATTTTTCTATGATTCAATATGGATTCAAAATTAAATTGGTGTAACTATATAGTAAATAAGGATACATCTACAAAATAAACACAGAATGGAAACTTTTGTCTGGATCATAAAAAAACGTAGCTGAAAAAACTGTCAAAATAGGTGCAATTTGGGTACCCTCACGTTATACCTCGTATTTTAACATATCTCAAACAGAAGAGAACCCGACGTTCAACATGACAGGGACAACAGTAAATATCAAGATAAAGTGGATTTTATTACACCATTTCAAAGCTAAAAAATGGTGAGATCTCTATAACTTATCAATTTTATATGAGATTTATAAAATAGACATAGTATTCGTTTATTTAGCTAGTGGTCATAATTCCCCATAGACAATAACGTTAAAATTATTTCAATGATTACGGTTCTCTGTGCTGATAAAGCCAACCAGCTGAGCTGTCCGCAATTCTTGTGTATGGCAAGGTATGTTGCTTATACTTAGATCAGTATTTGCTTTGTTACTCCTTCCCGCCTTTTTTCCCCCTTTTATGAACGTCAAATTATCGTTGATCACACAAACAGTTTATATACACACACGAAAAACATAAACACTGACGAAACAAAACATATATACAGTTATATTCACATTGGACAATACATTTCCAGATTCGACTTTTTAATTTTTAATCCATTCTGACATGTTTAACTTGTGACTCATTGTATTCGATTAGTCAAATGATTGTATTTGAATATTATGTGAATGCCTTGTTTCAATCAATATGTGACATTATAATTAACCATTTTATTCTTTCATATGATAAACTGATTGTTGTTAATTAATATTGTTAATGCAATTAATTATGATTCGTCAAATTGTTTAACTGAAAAACATGTTTCCAAAATCTGAGTAATTATATTGTTTTCTTATGATATGATTAAATGCTGTTTAATATTACTGTACAATTTTCCCGAAATATCTCATTTTAAACTTAAGATTGGTGTTGTTTCAATACAGAATACTAAATTTTCTCAAATTTTGTTCTTCAAAGAAATATGGAATACAATGGCTTGGTATTATTTTAGAAACATCGGCATATAAAAAGTAATTTACAATTTTGGTGCTAATTCTTTCCAAAATGTCAGAGGAAATGAAATATCCGTGTATAAAATGTACTGAAGATTGTGTCATTTTATTTAGGACTACTATTAATTGAATAAAGGGTATATAATACTTGTTCCAACAGGATCAGATGATATTACGGCATGGTTTAAAACGAAGTTTCCATGGGAACTCCTGTTATGCGGAACAAATATACGTTGACAATTCTTCAAAATTAAATTTGCATATTTCTGTCCGTCAGGGCATTAGTGTGACCCTTTTTGAAGACATTACCGGAAACGCCTATTTTCGTTTTCAAAATGTAAACACAGAGTTATTTTCTCGTTATAATATTTACAGGCAAGGATTTCAATTTGTATAGTACTTTTAATATAGTTTTACTAAACAAATCCTTGGTATAATGTTAAGCAAATACAGAAATAAACAGATATAGATCTATGAAACAATTTATATAGTGCACAATATACGTGATACATGTCTGTTAAAATAATGTCTGATTCTTGTAACTGTAAGCCCATTTTATAATGTTTTAGAAAATAGTTATCTTCTTCTTCATCAAAATTTTATACCGATACATATACTTCACTGCTAATCAAAGCGGCCGCAATGAGCAGAATAATTTCAATGAATCATACATAAACAATAATAATATATCAAATAAAGAGATTACAATGATTTTATTCTGATTTTTCTTGATTTTAATAACAATGATAAATTATAGTTATTTTGATATCCCCCTCCCAAATAAGGGTACGGTACTAGTCATTGCTAGTTGCAGTTGGTTGAGTACATGGATTTATGTGATTTCCCAAGTAGATCCTTTAAAGGATGCATTTGTACAACTGTAGGTCATGACATTTGTACAAATATGAATTAATCTTTCATCTGTACAATCATGACAAATGTACACAAGTTAATTTAAAAGTGACTGATTAAGATTTTCAATTCAAAGAAAAATGACCATAAACATATACTTATGTGCCATCAATGGAAATACAAAATAAAATTTAGACATCCTTTTAATGTTCATGTACTTATTTTTAATTTGCATAGATAACATTAAGTATTTATTCACAATAAACATGATAAAGATCAAATAGTGTACATGTAACATGATGAAGATTTAGTTACATAATTTACATGTAGCCATGACAGCAATACATGAAGTTAACTTGTTTTTGAACTTGATTGTTATTTTTTAACATGATTGTTAAAGTAGATACATCATTACATTTACATGTATGACATGTGTACATCTATTAATGAACACTTTTTAATTACAGCATAGTACATACACTTGATGGGGAAACAAGGAAGTAAACTACTATGTGGCTGTGGGCGAAAAAATACCAGACCTAAGACAAAAGTATATCATCCGTCAGATGAACCAGAGTTGGATATACAGCAAAAAGGTGAACTGCCTTATTAACTCTAAAATTCTCTCTTTCTCTCTCCACAAACAAAGTTTTGATAAAAGGAGGACATTTAAAAAAAATGGACTCTTTTAGGGTGAATATATATTCCCCCATTAATCT
Organism: Mytilus coruscus; assembly: GCA_017311375.1. NCBI lineage: Eukaryota > Metazoa > Mollusca > Bivalvia > Mytilida > Mytilidae > Mytilus > Mytilus coruscus. The sequence goes on from CM029596.1 coordinate 69,744,675, forward strand.
GCCTTCCATTGTATGATAATGTTATTCTTTCTTTCTTGATTTATTTTTTGCATTGTTTCTTCATCTGTTTCTTCTTTTTGGATAATGTAAATTCTGAAATCTTTAGCTGCATTAATTATTACAAAATGGACAGACATGACAGAGACTTGAAATTAATTATTGCACTTTCAGGAAATGCTGCATTCAAATATTAAAATCCAAAGTTGAAATGTGAATTTTTCATTTTATGTTTGCGAAACCTATTTAAACACAAGTTTTGCAGTAATAAAAAATGTAAACATTTCTGAATTTACAGTATCTTTAAAAATAATTGTAATAACATGTTGCCTTGTGATGACCATCATCACCATGTGTAATGCAAAGACCAATGCAGAGACTTCTTGGAGGGGCTGTCAAACAGCGATCAATAGATAAATTAGAAGTTCCAGGAGTCTTAGTCACACACAAAAAATATACAGCATCAAAATCATTAGCAGTTGACAACCATCTTTCACATACTATGTAATATTGTGAACAGGTTTAATACAAATTAACTCAGTTACAAGATTTTATCTTGCTAATATTTTTTGCTGGAGCAGTTTTTCTCTATTCAGTATCACTGATAATAGTTTTCAAGATAATAGCAAAACAAAAAGGGTAAAACTTAAATTTCAGGGATATAGCTTATATAAGGACGTAAGATTGCCAATTTCAGTTATAAAATTAAGATGTTGTATGATTGCCATTGAGACAAGTCTCCACCAGATACCAAATGATGTAGAAATTAACAACTATAGGTCACAATATGCCCTTCAATAATGAGCAAAACCATACTGCAAAGTAAGCTATTAAATGTTGACTTGTTTGCCGATCATTTTGCCATCTACATGATTTCTTCCCTAACTAAATATATTTTTCAAGAAAGTAGTCAAATTATGCAAAATGGGTGAACATTGTCATTGAATAGCATTACATGTATAAGTGGACCGTCAATTTAGGTCATGTGGACTTAGCTGTAGATTTTATTTTGCTGATCATTTTTGCTGTGTAAAATTTTCTTTGTTTGCTATAGAATAAATTGGTAAAAATCCTCATTGACATTTTGAAGGGCAATAACTCCTGTAAGGAGGCAACTGAAAATTTGGATCATACATTTGACTAGAAAATAGCAATAGGAAATATGTTTCAGTTTCTCTGTTTGGGGGCTATTACTATCCCACAGGGGGTGTCTGTTTGGCTGTACACGACGTACAAATACAAAGCCACATTAGGTCGATATGTCCTCATCTTCCAGTTGCAGACAAAATGTCATGCTTTTCATCCCCATTATCCCAGTCAACCTAGTAAATTTATTTTTAATATGTTCCCGTCTGGATATGCATGTTTGCATTGCCAGGCCCCTTTGTGGGAAAAATTTGGTTGATTAAATATAGGGAATCACTGAGGCATGACTGGAGCGGGCCCCATCTTAGGCAGTCAGTGGGCCCCTTATCAAAATTTCTGGATCCGCCACTGCATTGTAGTTGAGCAAACTACAATTAGTCAATCAGTCAAAATATATTCATACTTGCAAGGATTTGTATATAACTGTGTACAAATCCTTGATACTTATTTACACCAGAGACATACAATGCAATTACATGTATATGTCTGTTTACTGTTGCATGTATTAGAAATATAAATACAAAATATAATTATCAGAGGCGGATTTAGTGGGCTGGCAGGGGACCTAGCTCCCCTTATGGAGCTTCATATATCATAAAAGCATTTAGTCATAAATATAAATTCTTTGGAAATATCTGTCATTTAAATTAAAAAGTTCAATGTAATAGTCCACTGTTCTGGCAGATTTCTATTACGATAATGAAGTATAAATTAATTGAATTTCATATTTAATTTCCAAAAAGCTTATACAGTAAACTTAAAAAAAGAAATAACAATGAATGCCAGACAATTATTTTTAAGAATATACCGTATTTAACCTTATATTTCGATTTGGAAAGAACTTCTTTACAAGTTCAGACCATAGGTACTTGGGGACAGAGATGAAAATCAACCTTAATTGGGGTAACAGCAAGGGACCAAGGATGTATATTACTAGATATAGATAGATATAAGAATATGTGGTATGAGTGCCAATGAGACAACCAGTGGCGGATCCAGAAGTTTTCATAAGAGGGGGCCCGCTCCAGTCACGCTTCAGTGATTCCCTATATAACCAACCAAATTTTTCCCACAAAAGGGGGGACCCGGGACCCCTGAAAAACCCTCTAAATCCGCTTCTGACAACTCTCCATCCAAGTCACAATTTGTAAAAGTAAACCATTATAGGTCAAAGTACGATCTTCAACACGGAACCTTGGCTCACAATGAACAGCAAGCTATAAAGGGCCCCAAAACTGACTAGTGAAAGCAATTCAAACGGGCAAACCAACGGTCTAAATTAAATCTATATAAAAAACGAGAAACGAGAAACACTTATGAACCACACCTTTGTCAGACTTTGAAGAAATTAGGCATTTACTAGGCAGTTATTGAATGATTTGACTGATGTGGCACTTAAATATGAAGATTAGAATATAACATCTGGAAATCTAGTTCACAATTTCACTTCAGTTAGTTTCAGGGGACATTCCTGATCTACAAAAGTTGGGTTACATTTTAATCACAGCATAAATGACAGGCGCGTAGCTATGTTTACCGGGGGTGCACATGAAAGTGACGAAATTTACTTTTTAATCTAATGGTATATTTGTTCATTTTCTGTCAAACTTTCAATCTACTGTGAATATTTTACTCCGATTACTATTGTTTAAAGCAATTTAGTATCTGCTGGGATACAATATGTGTGGCTCGCATTTTTATGTTACACCTGACCATCTATGAACATTCATTATTTCATTAACGAAATGTTACCGTAAAAAGGTGTGAAAATTATATTAAGTTAGAATAATTAATAGAACTTACTTTTTTTAACTATTTTTATAAAGTTTTTATTTTTTGTCGATTGATTTGTTTACCTATCATCTCCTTTTAAACATCTTCTAAAGTACCTGGTTTGGACAATTTCTCTAAAACAAAGGACTATTAGATTCCAAATCATCACAATGAAATCAACATGAAAAAAAAAAACAAATCAAACTTTAAAAGAGAGGCGAAAGATACCAAAAGGATATTCAAACTCATCAGTAGGCAATACAAACCCCACATAAAACCGGGCTAATCTCATGTGCTCCAAACAGTAAGCATATCCTGTTCCACATGTGACACCTGTTCGTGTTGCTCATGTTAGTAAAAACTCGGTGATAGGTCTAATGCGGTAGGTCAAATTCGAGGAAAAGAGGACGGAATTTTGGTTACAACAATGAAACGTGTCCGTCGTCATTTGTGAAACAGTCAACCAACTCGTGATAGCGATCCGTTGAAATTTTCGAAGGGATGCTTTCAACTTTACCACTTGGAACTCTTGGTTAAATAGCTTTCTTGGTGATACGGGTTATGTTCTCATATATTTTATGATGGTATGATAACCCCTAACGGGAGGGATTGTGCTTGATTTTCATATGATGAAGACATAATCTTTCAATCAGTTTAATTGAGGTCTGGAGCTGGCATGTCAGTAACTGCTAGTAGTCCTTAAAGTTTGTTAATTTATGTATCATTGTCATTTTGCTTAGTTTCTTTTGTTACCTATTCTGACATCGGACTCGGACTTCTTTTAAACTGAGTTTTACTGTGCGTATTGCTGTGTGTGTGTGTTTTATGCCCCCGCCGTAGCGGAGGGAGCATTAAGTTTTACCCTTGTCCGTCCGTCCGTACGTACGTACGTCCCAAAGTTGGTTTCCGTTCTCTAACTTTAGTTTGCCTAAACCAAATGTTATGAAACTTATACACAATGCTTATTACCATAAAACACAGATCAAGTTTGAATTTTGGTGGCGTCACTTTAACTATTCTAGAGTTATGCCCTTTTACAAATGGACAAATTGCTGAATTTTTCGTTTCGGTTCTCTAATTTAAGTTAGCCTCAATCAAATGTTATGAAACTTGTACACAATGCTTATTACCACAAAATACAGATCAAGTTTGAATTTTGGTGGTGTCTCTTTAACTGTTCTAGAGTTATCATATGCCCCTTTACAAATGGAAAAATTGCTGAATTTTTCGTTTCCGTTCTCTAACATAAGTTAGCCTCAACCAAATGTTATGAAACTTATACAGATCAAGTTTGAATTTTGGTGGTATCACTTAAACCGTTCTAGAGTTATGCCCTTTACAAATGGAAAAATTGCTGAATTTTTCGTTTTCCGTTCTCTAATTTAAGTTAACCTCAACCAAATGTAATGTAAATATCAAAATACTTATTACCACAAAATTCAGATCAAATACTAATTTGGGTAGCATCACATTACTTTTCGACAGCTCTGTCCCTTTATAACTTCATATGATATGCAAGCGGGGGCATCATCTGTGTCCCATGGACACATTCCCCATTTATTTTCTATATTTTCTAGAGGTATAGGGGGAGGGTTGAGATCTCACAATACATGTTTAACCCCGCCGCATTTTTGCGCCTGAAGTCAGGAGCCTCTTGTCTTTGTTAGTCTTGTATGATTTTTAATTTTAATTCATTTTTATGTTTTGGAGTTTAGTATGACGTCCATTATCATTGAACTAGTACACATTTTTGTTTAGGGGCCAGTTGAAGCACGCCTCCGGGTGCGGGATTTTCTCGCTGTGTTGAAGACTTATTGGTGGCCTTCGGCTGTTTTCTGCTCTTTGGTCGGGTTGTTGTCTCTTTGACACATTCCCCATTTCCATTCTCAATTTTATTCTTGTAAGTAGCATCCTTATTTAAGGAAATCATGATGGGAAATGCAAGTTCTGAAATATCGTATCACCTGGGAGATATATAATCCATATGCAGATTCTACTGGAATGTTGCTATATAGAAATGAAAGTTCATAACTTGGAAGCTGAAATCATCTCTTATGTAGTAAAGTTTTTTTTTCTCAACCGACCAAGTATTTTGCTATTGATGAATTTGGATTACAGAAATGGTATCTTTTTCACGATAATGCGTGAGCTCCCGGGGCTTCGCCCCTACTCGGAGTTCCTCTGCCCTTGGGTCGCTTGGGTCCTTCAGAGGTTCGGGCGTACACTTATCAAAGGCCTTGCTACGCCACTGGATGAGAGGTAAAGGCACTTTTGGGCCTGGTAAACAAAAATATAATATACCTACCGTTCATAAATCGAACTATTGTAGGTGCTTTGTTAAAAGAGCCAGAGGATGATGTACCAGTTTCAAAAATTGAATTGCATACAACAGCTGCTGACACGGACAGAATCTCAATACAACTTGCTGAAAAGACATCAAAATCTGTTGGTCTGATTATGGGGTACCTAACCTATGGTACCGGATTCCGAGTTGGAGAGAAATATGTAATGACCTCGCTACATTTTGTGAAAGACATATGCAGTAAGCTCATTTATCGTGTACACTATAAGACATACTGATACGCAATAGAGTAGTTTTAATACCACAATAATTGATATTATCAAGACCAAATGGGGAAGTTAATAAAAAAAGACGTGGTATGATTGCCAATGAGACAACTCTCGACCAGAGATCAAATGCCATATAAAGTTTACATATGAAGCCATGATGGACATGGCGGATCCAGAAATTTTCATAAGTGGGGCCCACTGACTGCCTAAGAGGGGGCCCGCTCCAGTCATGCTTCAGCGATTCCCTTAATAATCAACCAAATTTTTCCCACAAAATGGGGTCCCTGGTCCCCTGCCCCCCTTAAATCCACCTCTGATGGCAACACGGTCTTCGAATCCTTACAGCCCATACTTGCACATGGTTTTAACAATTTAACTTACTGGGGCCGGTTGTTCAACTTGTCGTGTACTAAAACGTTAGCGTTAAATTTTTAAAAAGTGTCGTTAAGGATGTTCGCTCCTCTTGTTTTTGAATTTTTGCCAGATATTCGGAATCCTCTGGTTCTATTCATGTAGTGCCATTAAAATGTTTGCCCACTAACCTCTAGTTTTCTTTCCATAATTTGATTACATATAGTTTAGCGTGTCATCTTTGAAAATCTTATAAAATCCTTGTTGTTTTTTCATCGATTTTGAAAGAAAAAAGGTACCAATTTTAAATGCACGAATTATTTCCCGCCAAATTTTCAATGACTTATATCTCAAAAACAAGCACACGGACCCTTTTTTTTCTGCTATTTTAGTTTCTTTATTCATATACTATCAATTTATAACAGTCTTTTAAAAAGCTTGTTATTTTGAAACAGAGTAGCGAAAACATCCTTAAATACACTAACGTGTCGTTACTTAACGTATCTTTAAAATGGGTTAAACCGCCATCAACCGCCATCGTTAACTGGCGTTAAATATTTAACCAAGGTTTAGAGATATTTTTGTTACCCATAGCACATTTGTTTATTAATATTCATTATAACATGGCTGACATGTCCTCTGCTAAAATGTTAAGGGACAGAACACCTAAAGTTATCATACTTTAACGACAGCGTTAGACTTAACGACAAGTTGAACAACCGGCCCCAGGTCGATACTATACAAAAAAATAATTCTCTAACACATGCATGCGTTTGGCCTACAGGCCAAAAACTTTATTTTAAAGAATTGAAACAGTTAACAGATAGTCCCACTATAATGAGGCTAATTTAATTGTAACGATACATGAAGGTACAAACAAATACAAGGTAGCTGACAGATCACATTGATCAATAGAGTGATATATTTATCTTGTTGAATAATTTTGTAAAGTCAGTACGATTTAGCTTTAATATATGTCATTTATGGATACATTGGACCAATGTTTTCCTTCAGCACCACCGTATCCGAGTTTGTCACACCGTGTACATACACTAAAATATCGTTCCAAATGCTTCCCATGTCTATATTATAATGCACAAAATTAATGAACTGTGGAAAAATTAGGTAAATCTTTAGAGCGTTTTGATACACACGTTTGTATGACGATGCGTATGCCAATTTGCTTGCTTGTTTGGTCATTGTTATAAAGTACACATAAATATTGATATATATCATGATCAAGAAACGATTAAAGACCGATGAAGTTTTAGATTGAAACTTCTCCCCGTTCATACAAATATTCATGGACCAAATATTAAACTTTTGAATTATGCAAGTAATGTAGTGTAACGAAAACTAAATAGATTGAGTTCAAATTAATAGATGCATATATACATGTATAGATAAAAAGTTATAGGTAAATAAGTAGGAAGACGAAATTAGTGGCATACTGATATTTGTCACACATACAGCAGTTTTCAAAATTAGTTGATATCAAACTACAAAAACAATGTGACTCTACCATATAGTATGATTGAACAGTGATCGGGAAGGACGTGCGCCATGCGCCAATTGCGCTTTTCGACCAGAAATGGCGCATAGAGTGACAAATGTAAGCGCCCACGTGGCGCACAATATAATTTTTCACTTCGTTTTGAAACGTTTAGATATCATAAAATGGATTTCCGATCGTGTTTCGTGTCGCCATGTGTGTGTGTACAAAACTGTGTAGTGTTCCCTCCAATGATAGGAGCACCGCCTATATATTTTTGGGATGTCTCGGGCGTTTTCCTATGGTAATAACAGCAACATGCGGTATAACTGATTACCGAATAAAACGTAATTAGTTTAAACATATTTATTTATAGTCGATTGGAAAACAAGTTATTGCAACTTATATTAATCCCTTTCCAAAAAAACGTAATTAACCATCATTCATGGTACAAATTTTTATAAACAACTTAAAATTTGTGAAATTTGGCTAGTACAGACGAGATTTTTTTCTCTAATTAGGGAGCTACCATTATGGGGGCTAGGATGAAAAATTTTGTCCTGCATTTTTTTTTTAGTTGTAATCTCTGTCCTGCCTTTTTTGTGCACTCTATTCGGTTCTGCTTTTTTTTTTAAGTTTATCCTGACTTTTTTTTTTTGCAAGTGTCTCATCCTGCCTTTTATTTTACTCAAAACTCCTGTTCTGCCTATTTTTTTCAAATTTCATCCTAGCCCCCCTCCCCCCATAAAAAATCAAATGGTAGCTCCCTTATTATCTTTAAAGTAAGCTTGCTATTTTGATTGAAAAACCCAAAAGCCTTTTTATGAATTTAGTATTTGTCTCCACAAAAGGCGCTAAACTGTCCTTGTCAATTTTTGGTCTTTGGCTCGTTTGAATATTTTGTAAACATGCCTTCAGCGAATTGTTGTTGTCCCTTATCAATTAACGAAACTCTCTACTGTTATTTCTTGTCATCGTGATGATGTTGTGATAATACAAGAAGTGCAGAGGAAATCTCAGAAACGTCCTCTAATACCGAACGTCTGGAATAAAGGATGGCAATCGACGAAGACCCAAATGTAATGGAAAAAAAAAACATGAACATGAACAAGGCAACAGTACCAGTTTTAACATTGTAGATAAACGTTATCGTAAATATTGCCCGGTTTGGAAGAAGTAATTCATTGAAATTGAAATTACAAAAGCACAGGAACAATATCCATGATATCAATTAGAATCATACCAGTAACCACTACCTCTTTGCGGAAATATACACTTTTTATTTTTTTTTTCATTGTAAACGAATGGCCCACTCATTTGACAACATGGCCCATTAATTCTAAAAATGGCCCATTGAATTTATGTTTGGGGGGCCCTGGGCCCATAGAGAAAAAATCCTTCCAGATCACTGATTGAACTTATTGTTTATTACAATGTGACTCTACCATATAGTATGATTGAACTTATTGTTTATTACAAATACAGAATTAGTAGGTACAAAGATTTTCCTTATTTTTTAGGTTTTGGTGGAATATTCAAAGAATCAAATCTTGAAAGCCAAGATGTTTATATATGCTTTGACTATACAGATAAATTCAGGGAAGATAGTCTTATTTTCCATTTTCGTGGACAAATGCAATACGCAAATGAAGAACTGGATGTTGCAATATTGGAACTTACAGAGAGGGATAATAAATCCTTACCTCCTAAGATACCATGTAGCATAGACTCTAATTATGATTGTTTATTTAGTGTACTTGGACAATCGTATAGCATCCCAAACCAGGTTACCGATTTTAACATAAAAATATTGCAGAAAGACATTAATGTTATCAACAAAGCTCGAGCTTGGAGCTTAGATATGTTTTATGAAAATGGATATATTGGTTTAGATGACCCTAATGTTGAACTGTGCTACTGTAAATATCAGTTCGGTATGGATGGTTCTCCTGGTATTGTTCCTATCTTGCAGGAAAAAGGGTTGTCACCCGAGAACAGTAAAAGGCAAATTAATTTACAAATAGCTCAAAATGAATGTTTACAAGAGATTCGTCATGATCACGAATCTGAACGGCACCAAGTTTCACCTTCATTCAAGGAAACGCCATATGTCAAAAATGATGACCCTTCTGATTCAGTCTTAAATGTCAATACACAAAATAACGAATCAGACTCTGACAATGAAATAACGTATGTAAAAATGGTCGCCCATCGAAATAATGCGGCAGTTTCTAAATCCAATTTGGATAGGCTGTCCATAAATATCAATCATACTGAAAAGTGCAAATCTGATGATGATCAGAGAGGTTGTAGCATCAGTAAAAACAAAACTTGCCAAGACATGCCCCTGAGTGATGAATCTAATAGATACACTTCAAAAGACATTTCAACCGATTTAAAACAGTTAAAAGAAGTTTCGGTTGATACATCTCCGAATTTGAATGGTTTCAACCTATTTTTAACAGAGCAAGATAATGATACAAATGATTGTAAAGATAAGGACCAGGTCAGTGAAGTTAATTCGCCCTTACCCCCCGGAGAAGAACCCAATGTGAATAAAGAATATTTGTCAGAATTATCAGTCGATGATACACACACTGACCATGGATTGAAGGATTCAAATGAATTCCCCGTAAACGAGCAGTCAGTTCATAAAAATATACGACAACGTAACATTGATAACCATTACAAATCAGCTGATACTGAAAGCATTACAACGAATAATGACAATGCAGCAACTGAAAGTGCATGTAAAAACTTGACCCATCCAGATTGTTTACGGAAGGATTTTAATGATGATGATGATGATGATATGCGTAAAAATGTTGCAAGATGTAGTGGCAATGAAATATATCTCGATTCGGAGAAAGATTCATCGAAGACAATGGTTACGGACGAGAAAACTGTAGACATTTCTGTTGAAATGGATAGAAAAATGCAAAATGATATGCTTCAGGAATCGTCTATTCAACAAATAGTAGTTGAAGACGACAACACATTCAAACTGAATGGGACTAACCATCAAGAAAGCCATGTTGATAATGAATATGAATCATCAGAGTTATCATTGGATGGTAATCAAATTATATTGATTGAAACTAAACAGGCTGAAGAATCAAAAGAAATAAGTTTCAAATGTCATCGTACATCTCTTGATGAAGAAACATCGGATTCAGAAAAATCTATTTCAAACACAGCTGTATATGAACCAGTTGTTGTGTTCATGGTATTGAGAGGTTATCCTACTTTTTATTACAAGGATAAAAGGTCAGTTGAAATGGAGGAACTAGTCACAAGTGATAAACTAGTAAACGCTGGTGTTACCATGAAATCTGTTTATGATCATATGAAACAATATTGTATTTACAGAGAACTCTGTGCCGATATATTTGTGTCGAAAAAATTGCGAATTGGGCTTGAAAATACACGTGTTGTTTACAACTAAACATATATAAACACATATCACTGCTTTTTGTATACAGTTATATGAATCCTCCAGTGATGAATAACTAGTAAAAAGAGTAAGCTCTTTTAGAATTTGCCGGAAACCTACTTCCTTTGTTCCGATACTTTGAATTTCGAGTGGGGGTATGCTTAGCACATCAATGCATACATTCTTCTTATTTCGGTTTTCAAGATTATAGCCAGGTACGCTACGTATAGGCCATGTGAACTTAAAAGTATAACTCTGATTTCTATGTGCATGGCAAGCGTTTATGGAATAGCCTGGAAACAAACAAAAAAAGAAATGCGAGAAACTAACAATGCAACACTATTATCATTACGTTTACCATCTTATACAGAGTAATATAAAAATTAGGAGGTGTGAAACCAATTTCTATTTATACCAAAGGATAAAGATGTGAGCAATTGTATGTAACTGTACGACCTTCAACGATGAGCAAATCCCTTCTTGTAGTAAACTGTTAAAGTATCCTGGGTTACAAAATGGGAAACAATGTAAAAGAGAAATCCGACGCCCTTGTTTCTACTTCACCAATAAACGAAACAAAAATATGGTAGACAGCAACATACGACTTCCACTTGATTACAGGACTGTCTTAGGGATTCGCACTTAAAGAACGTGGCGGGGTAAAAAACGTTTGTAAGCGCTCTACCCCCTCTAACCTTGGAAAGTGGTGTAACGATACAACATATGAGCAAATTGTAACAATCAGTTGGAAAGGGCTTGACTCGTCAGATTCGTAGTTAGCACAAAAACAAATAAAAGACGAAAGGCTTAACATACCGATCTAAGAGTACTCGCATCTACTGAAAGCTAAAACAAAGCCTGATCTATAATAATTCATGTTCTCCAAGAATAAAATATAATAAATTAGTATGAATTAAGTGTAAATACGTCATAATCGGTCTAAGAAAAGGATGCCATTGTGCAATGCAATGCCAAATTGTGAGAATTGACAGGGTGTTGGACCGCAAGTGATAATAACTTTTTTAATAGACCAATAAGTTTATATGAATCGTAACAAATATGTACGAGCTCAACAATCACCGTTAAGAAGTTAAAAAATAAAACAACAAGCGGAAAATAACGAAGGGACATTCAAAACTCATAAGTTAAAGGGGAACTGACAACGACATGTCAAAACAACTAAAGACGACGAAAAGACAAACAAGATAGATAAAGTAAAATTGAGCAACACGAACTCCACCAAAAACGGAGGTTGTCTTAGATGCTCCTTTAGCAGTACCCGTCATATTGCTCATGGTAAGTACACAATCGAGGAAAAGGGGACGGAATTTTGGTAGCGACAATGGACATATCCGTGGTCATCTGTGACACAGATATTTCATAACTACGAACCATATTGTGATGTCGTCCGTAAACTTTTCAAAGGGGTGACTTTATAGCACTTGGAAACCTTTGTTCCATAGCCCCTTGAAAGACGCAGCTTTCATTGAAGGAAAACATGATAAGAAACGTACGCCATGGAATATCGTATCAACTGGGAGATGTCTACTCCATATGCAGGCGATGCTGGAATGTTGCTACATAGAAATGGATGGTCACAATTGGGTAGCTGAAATTACCCCTGTTGTCGTAAAGTTTTGTTCTCAAACAAATCTCATTGTAAATTTTAGATATGAGGCAGACTTAACTGTATATATGGTATCCTTTATTTCAAATTCGATGGAATAGATGCGTTCAAAATAGCCATCAAACTTTGAATTATTCAGTGAATGGACATCACCCCTTTTTTAATAAATATTCATTTTAAATTTCTAGATGTAAGTCAAGATATGTAGCAGACTTGAGCCAGTATCATGAAAACCTATCTTAAGTTTCACTTACGAACGCTTTACGAGAACGTTATGATGGTGCTAATTAAGAGCGTATCTCCAATCCCCTCGTGGGTTACTCTTAACAATATTATGGCTATCTTAGTATACACTTACGACTGTGAGTTAAGATAGCACTCTTATCGACTTTTCCGAAGTAACCGCCTTTGATTTTTAAGAGAATATTAAAATCCGCGGCAAAATCGATAGTAAAAGTCTTCTGTGCGTTTAATAGAACGTTCGAAAAACATACATTCAGAATTGTTTTCAAACATTGAATAAAAACAAAAATGCCAGAAGGAGGTGCTCCAAATGGTCCGAAGAAAACAAGAAAAGACAATTTTAACAAAGATTGATTGGAAACAATGCTGACAGCTAATCGGTTATTGTTAATGGTTATTGTTGATACCAACATATGAATCAATGTTTAGAAAAGTAATCAAATATATTTCTGAGATTTAAATATTTATTGCAACATAAGCCAATGGAGTGAATTATGTCTCCCGAGTGTAGCTTTATAATTTGATAATACATAAAAATATAACAGTAAATCCCAATAAGTTGAACATTATAATATACAAAAGAAAGTTTTCAACAAAAACCGCTCTAACGAATCCTATAGTGAGAGGAGAAACCACATTGATTTTCGAATTCAAGGGCATTGACGATAATTATCATGCCGGTACAACTATTGCCATGCAAGGATTGTTCAGATGTTTAAAGTTCAGTTTCAAATCATCATGAAATTGTCAGTATATAAGCATCGAAGCCTGTAATTCAGTGGTAGTCGTTTGTTGTTGTAGTTTATATTTGTTTTTCATTTATTGCATTTGTATATAAATCAGGCCGTTGGTTGTATCGTTTGAATTATTTACACTGGTCATTTTGGGGCAAGTAATAGCTTGCTATGCAGTTTGATCCAAGACTCTGCATTGAAGGCTGTACTGTAACCATTTTATATATAATTGCGTATTTGGTCTTGGACGGAGAGTTGTTTCATTGGTAATCATACCGCATGGTATTTGTGGTTGGTAGATTTGTTCAAATGTGGTAAATTTGTAGTTTGGTTGACAACTTATCATAAAGAATAATATAAATAGGGACCTTTTTACATCAGCGACCAAAGACTTTGCTGCTTCTCTGCTAAGCACACAACATTAAGGAGTTAGAGCAAAAGCTTGTCGCCCCACAGTAAGAATAATGTGTCCGGGTAGGGTGACATTTCTTCCTGCTAACTGTTAACTTGTGAGCTAGTCCGGCTCAGCGTGTCTGTCTAGCAGGGTCTCATTTCTAATTATCATATTCTTGTCCTGAATATACATCTGACCATTCCACTGGACTTTAAAAACCATTCATCCATCTTTTCCATCGGAGACCTAACTTTGAATGTTGAGTCGTTTATGTTTAAACTATAATAAACACTTTTATCTTTTGCAAAGTTATCTGTGGATATCATATTGACACCTATTGCACTAAATATTTAATTTTGTAAATAAACAACTAGTTTACATGTCTACAAACACATTTTCGATGAGATAGTTTCTCTGAATACGCCCATCTGCGCTGTCAACGTATAATTCCTCATCCATATTGAGTTCATTGTCACAGTCTTCGGTGTCCAAATGAGGATCATCTAATGGAATTCTTCTTTCTACACAACAGTTATGGAGAACAACAGTTGCAAGTATGATATTGATATTTTAGTCTGTTGTAAAAGTCATTTTATTTTGTACAAACATTTGAATCTCATTTTTGTAGATGCCGTAGGTGTGTTCAATAACGGATCTTGTTGACGTTGTATTTTCTGTCAGAAGCTATTTCTTGTAAAAGTTTTGGTGTAAACAGCCATGATTTTAAACCATACGCGCTATCGCCAAGGAGCCAGCCATTTTCTCTTATGTTACTTTCAAATGCATCTGAAAGGGAACATGTATTCCATATTTGTGCATCGTGTGTTGATACATGCTATTTTGCTACCACATTAAGGAATCGATATTCTGCATCACAAACACATTGGATATTCAGGGCATGATTACCATTTCGGCAAACGTAAACATGTTCATCAAACTTGGAGCTTTGATTGGTATTAATGTACAATCAACGGCTCCCAAGACCTGTGGTAATTGTTTTATATATAAAAAAACCTTTTACACTGACAGCTGTTCCTCTTGACCCATTGGGAATTTTATGAACCGATGGGCATTTTCGGCGAACTATGCTGATAGTTGGTGTAGACACCGTGTAGCAGACATCTTACAAACCCCATGTGCATCGCCAATGACTGACAAATAGCTTCCGGATGATTAATACCTCAGTGCTATCATAACTTGCAACAAAACGGGCATTGAGCGCGATATTCAAGTTGGTATCTTTCAAAAATAGCTTTCCTATCTAGTATTCTGTAATCGCGGATAATCCTACGGTCGTCTAGGAAATCCAATGCGTTTGTTCGATCTCTGAAGATCCTTTTTGATATCCTATGTTTTTCTCTAGAACGCACATGCAAGATAAGATCATTTAAAGCGTCATTTTATCAGTTAAGAGAGAGAGAGATAGGGGTGCCCCTGACCACAATCAGAATTGTCTGTTAAGTTTTCAGTATAAAAACAATGCTGATACACTTAAAATTTGCTAAGAGTAATCAAAGACGATCGTAAGTTGATTTTCGACGTTCAAGATACCCAGTCGATAAGATTAACACTAAGAGAGCGTTCCAAGAAGGATAAAGAGCACTCTTATGGCTGCAAGTGCAACGTAGATTTTAAGGGCTGTCAATCATTCTAAGATTACTTCAAGATACACTCTTAGCAGATAAGATGATCTTAAGCACTAAGATTGCTTCATGATACTGGCCCAGTTGAAATGTATCTTCGTTATCCTTTATTTTGTTAAGTTCGATGGGATAGATAGTTTCAACATAGTGACCAAACTTTGAATCATTTAGTGAGAGAACATCACCGATATAGCGGAACGTGATGTTTAACGATAGAGCTAGCTCTTCATTCTTGCTTAGCTTCGGTATGAAAAAAAAACTAATCAAAGATGAAGTCTGCCTCATATGAATAAAGAAACAAGAGGAGCACAGTTTGCTTAATACGAATATCGATTGTATGTTAGCAATTAAAAAAAATTAAGGCATCTTGATGATATCAGTCTCGGAGTATTATTTGTTATAATCAGTGTGGTTTGTTTTTTTGGTTTTTTTTTCTAAGACAAGCTAAGATATTTGTATATACGTTTGCCATTCATTTTAATGACACAAAGTTGAACCAATTCTTTCAAATTGTTTAAATTTAGAAAGGGGAATACTAGACTAAGTGTAAATTGTAGAGAATTAAAATGTTGTTATACTACTGTGAGAGGAAAGAGACTTACATGTGTGTTTTCTTAACAGATGTTTGAATATTTCAGTATCCACATTTGAGTCACACAGCCCCTAGTTTAGATACATCGTAGTTTCCCGTTTTGTCCGACTTTAATTACTGATAATAAAGATGTTAAGAATTTTTGTTTCTAGCGAAGATGTCCAATGATATATTTTTTGTTGTTGGAAAAGTGGCTTTCAAGCTCCATTGTGGCCTATACCACCGACCAAACGTTTATTTCTACTTACAAGTCTCTTGTGTCATCTATTGTGTGCTTCACCTTAAGGGACATATCAGTTTCTTTAGAATGGGTTGAATTATAGCAGTGAAACAAATGGAACTGATTGGTTTTAAACGAATCTCCACTATGTTTCTTCTAAAAATACCCATGTTTTGATAAAATATTTTTTTATTCTTTAATTTTTTTACTCTTTTTCTCTATTCTTTATTCTTTACTTTTTACCTTTATTCTGTACTTATTGGCCCTTATTCCCTATTCTGTAAAACTCATCCAGGTCCCTTCCATACTTTGACTACAACAGTAACTCGGATTTTGCTATAGTTCCATCGGTTGAGCGGGGATATCATCTTTACATTATCTGTATCTGTATTGTTACACAGTGCAGGAACTGTTTGTGCTTTTCGTTGTACCGGAAGGAAAGCAGCGGGACTTAGTCCAGCTGTTGGAGGGCGTCTCTAAAACCCTCTACTGTTTTTATGCACGTTGTGCTATCTTCCATGTGGTTCCAATCAATTATCATGGTTCTTGCAAAGAACAAGTATTTCTTTATGTCGGTGTTGTACTGGACAGTTTGATAAGCCTTTGAGTTTTTTTGTTTCTAGTCTTTCCACAAAGTTTGAGCTGATGAAGTCTCCATTTTTTTTTTTTTGCTTAGATCTGTCTCTTATTGCTCCTGACTGGTTTTACGTAATCGGTTGGTTGTATGGCTGGAACCAGTCCCTCAAACACTTTGTAGACCATGACTAGATGTTGTTGCTTCCTTCGGTATTGTAGAAGTTGCAGTTTAAGTTCTGAGAGTATGTTTGTGAGGCATCCTGCTTCTCGAGATCTAGTCATGTTTGATAAATCTGGCAGCACGTTTTTGAATTCCTTCTATTTTTTCAATCTCTTTAGAAGTGTACGGATCCAAGATTTCAGTTCCGTGTTCCAAGATTGACATAACCATGGATATATATGCTAGTTGTTTGTATTCATGTCGGCGTTTGGGTAAGTTTCTTCTGATGAAACCTAGGGCATAGCTTGTTTTACTGGTTATTTTGTTGATGTGACTGTTCCATTTTAAATCTTCTGAGATGTTAGTCGCAAGTATGGGTTCGTTTTTACTTGTTCCCAAAATATGATTGTCCAGTTGGTAGAAATGGCTCGACTTTTGTTTTATACTCATTACATTGCATTTCTTGGCATTGAATTGCATGTCCCATTTGTTAGACTTCTAGATTTGATAGGTCTCCTTGTAAAATGTGATGGTCTTTCGGGGATTTTATTTGCCGATACAGCAAGCAATCATCTGCAAATAGTCTTACTATAGAAACCTTTCAGAGTCCATCATATTTACATGATTTGATTAATATTAAAATCACAACTATTCCTTCAAATGAAAAAATATAGTTGAACAGCCCCAGGTAAGAACAACAAGCTATGGTACCAATTAATTTCGCTGCACAGCTGCAAACATTTGGAATTAACTACCCCAGAGTTTTAGAGAAGAAACAATTTTAACCAATTTTCTTAACTTATTGTTACCTGGAATAGTAGTTCATGCCAATGCAATACCTGTAAATAATTAATACTTTAATTTAAGAACAAGAACAAATAACTCATATTTTTGGAGCGCAACGATTCAGTTGTAACGATTTGAAATGCAAAGCAAATGATACGAACAGTTATTTATTATCCACTTCAAACTCGGATGTATTTCAAAATTGTCTAAGGGATTAAAAAGATTGTAGTCCGGGAATTAAAAGGATTAATATGTTACTGACAAGAATTATGATAAGTCATAATTCGAAGGAAAAAAAATGAGAAAATGAAAGAATAAACGAGTGTTCATAAATTACGGTATTTAAATAGCATTAATCATCCATTCACATCCGAATGAATACTTGAAAGGTTAAAAAAAAACAACAAACAAAAACAAACAAACAAACAAAAACACACACCACAGACTGGGCACAGAGTTAACTAAATAATTCAAGATTATCAAAGGAGGTGAATTTTCAAAACAAGGAAAAACTAAATAAAAAAAAAATAAAAAAGAAGTTATCCGCTGCATAGAATTGATGGATATCTCACCTATCAAGCTCGAGTGAGAAAACATCTATAAGAATGCGGGAAGCAATAGATACATCGAAACGATGGATGAACTTTACCTATTCGTATCAAGCAAAGATTCTCTCTCGCTTTTTGAAAATAACAACGGTGGCGCATTTAGACTTCAACTTCATAAACGCTATATAATGGATGGAGATTTGGAATGTGAACTGCTGGAGTTATGGTTCGTACCACAATTTGAAACACCAACAAGACGGGTTTACTTTAGCTCGGACTTCGTAGACCACACGTACGTCATTGGAACGACTCTGTCCATACTTCAATCGGCAAGGGTCTTGAACGAAGATATCGCTGACTTCCAGTCGTCTTCAGGATGAAACTATGGCCATGATTTTTTTGTCGTTAGCATCCAGGTTGTCCTATGAAAAGTCATTCAAAACATCTGCCGTCTTGAAACTCTGACATCTCATTTTCACGAAATATGCACAATATAGTCCACATGTTTCCGAAAATTCGGGTTGTATTTAGGCATCAGGAAAAACAGTACTGGGGTCCATTAACGATGAGTACATTTTTGTCGAGCCTGCTAAATTTATTTCGCGAAAGCGAGACATAGCGATCCTAGATTCCGTCATCGGCGGCGTCAACATTTAGGTTCAGTCTGTGGTTAAAGTTTTTTTTGGCCACCAATAACTTTGTCAAACCTACATGGAATTTTATGAAATTTGGACGGAAGCTTGTTTATGACCAAAAGACAGTATCCAGAGAGAAATTTTGAAAATATTTATTTTCATTTTTCAGTATTTTACTGATAATTAGACTTGGTTTTCTTACAGTTAACATTCAGATTTAGTCTGATGTTAAAATTTTTCAGTCATCAATAACTCAAATCTTCATGGAATTTTATGAAATTTGGACAGAAGCTTGTTTATAAATTAGTAAACACTCATGGATTGTTATGAAGCTTGGACAGAAGCTAATCTTCAAGACCAAGAAATAGCATCTAAAGAAAAAGTTTCATTTTTTTTTTCAATTCTGTATTTTACTGATAAATGGACTCACTTTTTATGTCAATATCACACTTTTACACTGACACTAGCAATCGTAGGTGAGACACAGGATTCCGCGGAACCCATTACGAATTTTTAAAATGTTGCTGGTATGTTTCTGGTGTTCGTCCCAGGGAGTAAAAAAACTCGGGCGGTCCCGATGCGGGGAAATGAAAAACCACACAATGACTTCCTTTCTGGTCACAGTTGTCCGTGTTAACCACAAATGATTTAAGTCTTTCAATCACATAGGCAGGTAAGTCTTCTGCGCAGCAAAATTCGACCGAGGTTACCTTCAAAAGTCCCTTCAGTGCCTCTCCTGACATTGGAAGGTGAGTTGATTTCTTTCGACAAGCATGGTCCTCCAGACCCTTAAGGTGTGATTTCTTTCGACAAGCATTGTCCTCCAGACCCTTAAGGTGCGCAAAGACTAGTCCACAGCCTCGACAAGCTATTAGGTCTTCTTTATCACTCTCTATATCTGACGTTGTACTTTCTGTGTCAAAACCATCGTCGCCCTTCATCTCTTCGACTGCTTCAGAGGTGTCGACTCCTTTACCCGCGAGCAAGACATCAGTTCCGGGTTTCATGTCAAACAACAGGAATCCGTAGGGTCTCCTCGTCGCTTCTTCAAATTTTCGTAGAAATAAGTCCGACCTAGTCGGGTACATCTTTCGTCCTAGTGTCATGACGGGTTGACGATCTATGGGATTGTTAAAGAAAACGAGGTAATGACAGTTTCGTCTCTGGGTAGGATCCTTTCCAATGTACAAGTTTTGATTTAGAACCACTACCGATAAATTTCTGTGATGACTGCCTTCTGTTAAAAAGTCGTTGACTCTTGAATCCTTGGCCGATGTTGACATCAGATCATCCAATATGATCATATTCCTCATATTGAGACCGAAAAAGTCGTCACTTTCTATACCGACCGGGATACCGCGAAAAAATTTCACTCGCGGTCGCACTGTTTTCTGTATTTCCCGATAGAGTGGCTGCCATCTCTTGTACAACCACACGATCTTTTCTGGGCATGGGTGGCACATTCTCCTTACTTCTAGCAGGTTTTTTTTTTATATAAAAAAACGTCTTTCCACACGAGGTCGGTCCAGACACGATCATGGTAAACGGATGATTAAAAACAAAATCTTGTCTTTGCTGCTGCTGCTGAGGAAATTCGTAGTCTTCTTTAAGAGGAAGGTACTGCTGCTGCTGTTGTTGTTGCTGTTGTTGTTGTTGTTGTTGTTGCTGTTGCTGTTGCTGCAGCTGCTGGACATGTTTGTTTTTCATATGTCTTCGAAGATCGTGTGGCCAAGCATAAACGCTACGACATAGGTTGCAACTGAACATCTTCACCTTTTCTTCATGCGTATTCAATGTTCTCTTATAGATTTCTTCCGATGGTGGTCATCTTTCAGGCGATAGAATTTGAGATTGACGTCCCTCAGGACGAATTCGATTTGATACAGATGGTATCTTGTTACTTTGAGGTAAATTGGTTTTTCATATACGATGTCAGCGATATCTTCGTTCAAGACCCCTGTCGATTGAAGTATGGGCAGAGGCGTTCCCCTGACGTACGTGTGGTCTACGAAGTCCGAGCTAAAGAAACCCGTCTCGTTGATGTTTCAAAATGTGGTACGAACCATAACTCCAGCAGTGCACATTCCCATTCTTCATCCATTATATAGCGTTTATCAAGCTGAAGTCTAAATGCACCACCGTTGTTATTTTCAAAAAGAGATAGAGAATCTTCGCTTGATACGAATAGGTAAAATTCATACATCGTTTCTATGTATGTATTGCTTCCCGCATTCTTATAGATGTTTTCTCACTAGACCGTGATGGGTGTATGAGATATCCATCAATTCTATGCAGCGGATATGTTTTGTTTTAATTTATTTAGTTTTTCCTTGTTTTGAAAATTCACCTCCTTTGATAATCTTGAATTATTTAGTTAACTTGTGTTGTGTGTTTTTGTTTGTTTGTTTTTATTTGTTTTGGTTTTTTTTAACCTTTCAAGTCTTCATTCGGATGTGAGTGGATGCTTAATGCTATTTAAATACCGTAATATATGAACACTCGTTTATTCTTTCATTTTCTCATGTTTTTTTTCTTCTTCAAATTATGACTTATCATCATTCTTGTGAGTAACACATTCATCCTTTTAATTCCCGGACTACAATCTTTTTACTCCCTTAGACAATTTTGAAATACATCCGAGTTTGAAGTGGATAATAAATAACTGTTCGTATCATTTGCTTTGCATTTCAAATCGTTACAACTGAATCGTTGCGCTCCAGAAATATGAGTTATTTGTTCTTTTTCTTTGGAAACTGCACGTTTCTGTCCATGTTTGTTTTTTTTCTTCCTCCTTAGTTTTTAACTATATGTTTTCTTTTAATTTTCACTTTTTATCAATTAATTGTACTATTTTGTTCTCTCTCTTTTTAGAAAATTAATTTACGAGGAAAGGAATTTGTTTAAGTGATAACTCTCTGGTTTTCCAATCCTTTGTTACTATATTGTCTAATTTTTATTGTTTATATGTTGTTTGATACAATAAGATATTGTTTACAATAACAACTAGATATTTTTTCCTTCTCCAACTTCCATTTTTAAACTATATATATATAGCCTTTCTTTAATTTACCGTTTTTTTTGTTAATTAATTTCAGTATTTTGATTTATTATTATTAATTATTATTTTCAATAATGTATTACAAATTATCTTCATTTTACAACTTAATCTTATTGTGATAATTAGGGCCCCGCCGAATGGCGGGTCACCCTATAGTGATCAGTCTGTCCGTCCGTCCGTCCGTAACACATTGTGTCCGCTCTATATCTAAAGAACCGTTATAATTTCATATTTTATACTTGACATGTATATTGACCAACACCAGAGGGTGTGTCATAATGTTTGTACAACTTCCAAGGTCAAAGGTCAAGGTCAAAAACTTTGGTTTCAGTTGACAACCCCATGTCCTATGGTAAAGATAGTGTCCGCTCTATATCTTGAGAACCGTTATGATTTCAAAGTTTATACTTGACATGTATATTAACCAACACCAAAGGGTGTGTCATAATGTATGTACAACTTCCTAGGTCAAAGGTCAGGGTCAAAAACTTTGGTTTCAGTTGACAACCCCATGTCCTATGGTAAAGATACAAGTTTTTTACCACACGTTATTCACAGCGGGGCCCACAGAGATGACTCCCATCTCAATGATGTCTTGTTTTAACAAGTTTTTAATTTACCTGAGTTTTCTCCCGCTCCCAGGAATTGGAAGTAGCGTATAAATCATGGCTATATACTACTCGTATATGTATGCTTCATGTTATTATTTTCTTTGACTTTTGTAGCTCTTGTGTGTCACGGTTGTATACTTGCTTCATTTTAAACATGCTTGTTTTAAATGTTTTGCTTATAATAAGATGATATAAATGCTCAATAGAGCTTATGTTTTCTGTATATAAATAGTCGTCTATAAATAAAGCTTTTGAACTTGAACTGTATTATGTCCCAGCATGCATGCTCGTTTAAACGGGCAAAATATTATATTTTCCATTTTATTAAGGCTTGAAAACAAAATTTTTGACATACTTTTTATCACAGTATTGCTGGGACTAACACATATATCTATAAGTACCAAGGTATTTGCAACTTGGTATTGGGATCAGTACGCGATCAATAACATTTTGCCAAAGAATGAAATACCTGAAAATATCCTATGAAAATGTTTTTTTTTTCCTTTTTAATACAGAATATAATCATTTCGGTTAATCTTCAGACTACAGGAATTTCACTCTTGTTGGTTCTTATGATTTGATGGTCGTTTCCTCCAAACTATATAAAATTATAGGCAGGTGCTGTTTTACTGGCGCCGGCAAAATAGAAAACATGCTATTTTGCCGGCTCTACAAAAAATTGATGAATCCTAAATTTGTCTTTTTGGATACTGTAAAATGGTGTTCATTATCAACATTTATAAAAGAATTGAAATGTCAAGTACATTTTCCAGTTTTATGTTAACAAGGACTTTGTATAGAGTGCACTATACAAATCCTTGCTATAAATAACAAACACAATATATAAATACACAAAATATAGATCGATATATACATACACACACCATTTCTAAAACATAATCAAGCAAAAATATACCGAAGCTGTAATAAGAATTCACAATAAAATTCTGAATTATAAGTAAAACAGAAATTATCTCCATTTTATAAGCTTTAGCGTGTGTGCTTTAAATTGCTGTGTTTTACTTAATTTTGTTAAAGTCACTTAAACTAGTTTTGAAAAAATATATAATAGCCTATAGTTGCTACTTTTAATTCACTCACAGATGGAAATTAGCAGTAAAACTTAACCATAATGTAACACAATTCAAAATGTAATGTATCACAAATCAAAATGTAATGAACCGCAATTCAAAAAGTACCTCCTTTTTTTTCGACGATCAATGCTTTTGAATGGGACATATGGTTGGACCCCCCTTTAAAAATGGCTGGATCCACTTCTTATTACATGAAGGGGGGTAGGAGGGGGTCCAATCCCGAAATCCCGAGTTTATTTTTGCTTAATCCCGATTTCCCGGGCCTTATTTGACAATATCCCGAAATCCCGATAAAATAACATGCTTTTTTGGCAAAATACATTAATTAATGATTGTATACTGTTCAAAGAAATCAGTCAGTTTGTTGTGAAGATTTCCTGTATCTTATTGATATAATCTAGTGAGTCTAGTTTAAAACAAATGATATATATGGAGACTGAGACATTCAAAAAATTAGAAGACACGGTCACAATGATTAAACTAAATAGGCTAGTTTGAGCTCAATAAAAGACGGTAAGAAATTTTAGTCAGTTACTTAATTGGAGTATGATAGTATATGTTATTACTCTTCTTTACTCTGCAGCCTTTTTGTGTGCCAGTCCGCAGCAAGGATACAGTACCAAGTAGTTGCGTGTATACAATGAATTCAATGTTGTTTTTTTTGGTGTTTGTTTTGGTAATTCTTTATTTGTGTCTTCCCATTTGAAAATTTCTGACATAAATTTAATATGGACCCTCTTTCGCTCTGTGGTACACTGTGATCACTACCGCAGTGACTGACATTATTCTGTAAATAACTTTGTAGAGTGCTTCGAAATTTAAGATTGTGTAACACGAAACTCAAATCGTTTTTGGGGTGGTTAAAATTAGACGCTTTTTGCTTAAGATTAGTATTCAAAAACAAAGGTCTTTGAATACTAATCTTATGCTGACGCACCTAGTTTAATCCTGTATTGTTCCTGTGTAATCGTGTCCTCAGGTTTACTATGTTGTTATCAAAAGGGCTGCAAAACATTAACGCAGGCACAACAGAAACAATCACAACACAGAACACCTAACATAAATAAACATGGACCACACGAACTCCTAAACAAAACTGGAGTAAACCAAGGTGCTCTGGAAGGGTAAGCAGTTTCTGCTCCACATAAAAACCCGGGAAAATGGACAATCAAATATGAACACATCAAATAATACAGCTAACCAAATACCATGAAGAACACAAACTCCTATCTTATATAACAAGGAATAAATGCCGATTCTCTAGAAGAATAAACAGTCCCTGCTCCTTTAACGGCACTCGTTGTGATGTTTAACAAAGTCAATCCAAAAGTGTTATCAAACCAGTTTGAGATATTATGAAAACAAGTCCGATATCATTTCAACACCGATTCTCTTACAGTAGTTTAATTTTCATACCGATCAAAAGTTTGTTAAACGACATGATATTTTTAAGTTCCGTCCAGATCTAGACACCCCACGATTTACAATAAATCGAAGTTCCTTTGCAACTTCTGTGTTGTCATGATTATCGACAAAACCATTATCCTCCTCATCATCTCCATCATCCGTTTCATCATCTGTATCGTATTCTTCGTCCGCTCTCTGGTCATTTGAAACGTTCTCTTCGGTTTGCTGCCAATTGAACACAAGAGCGCTCCCTTCATAGTTCTTAACCGAGTACATATTCAATGGCAAAGTGCCACACTTGTACATTGTGGTTTCTTGTCGCACCGTCCTCTGTCTCACACATTTACCATGTGTTTTTGCCCAATCATATAAAAGTTTGGAGTCTTCTGGTGTTATGGACCGCGGATCCGGCTTCTTTAATTTAGGTATGTCCTTCAAATAAATTGCGCTGTCAGGGAGAGGATAATAAGACGAGTCTTTAGTATAGTAGTGAGCAGACCAGTTAGTGATTCATTTAACACTATCTGTAAAAATATTTCCAAAATCCCGGCAATATTGCAGTTTTGAGGGCAGATCTTGTTTGACATGACTTAAAGAATGTAAATTTTCAACGACTGTTGTTAAGCAAGATTTTAAGTTGGGCTTGTATATGAAGGGTTTGTTGTTGAAGTGACATCAACTAAACTACTTATTGAAGAATGCATCATTTGACTGATTCCATCGTTTGCTGTGATATAGTACCATCAGCACCATTGGTGTTTCTTTCTAAAGAATGGAGAGCTTTAACGTCGATGATTGTTTTTTAAAGGAATTCGAGACATTCTTCAATTTGAAGTATACTTTCAGCTGGTGTCTGTTGAGGTAACTAGTTCTTTTTAGATTTGACACCGAATGCTAGGTACAATTTGTTGAGACAACTTAAAAACAATGCTGTTCCTTCTAGACCTGTTATCAATTTTATTAGGGATGTCAACTCGGACGGTGAAGATTTACTAATCGAGTACTCGTTAGATTTACCGAGCGATACTCGAGTACTCGCTCGGAAAAACATCTACAAAATGGAAACACAAAATTATACCCATTTTACGTATTGTGGGTCTTATGGACGTAAAACCCTCAACATTATTACTTAGGACTCGATAATAGTCCCAGGAATTTTATACATAATTAATAGCAGATTTACTACATCCACTAATTATGTAAACTGGCAATAATCTAACCAATTAATTAATAAACATCTATAGAAAAATGTTTATTAAAACAATAGTATGTGTGAATCGTAAAAAACCCATTTAATGATCAACAAAGGGGTGATGATTAGAACTTACTGACGCCCTTTAACTATTCTCTGAGGGTCGATACAGGGTGCAACGAATTTGTTCCTATTAAGAAATATTATCTTTTCAAATTTGTCTTGGACGAGTCGATTTCTCAACTTTGTTACGTGACTAACAGTCATACTGATGAAAATATTTGCTCTGACGGTAAAGAGGTGGTGGAATGACTAAGACACGGAATGCTAAAAGTGTAAGCCTGAGAAATGTGCTCTTGTTCATAGCCTACATCTGTTCGAGGGAATTTTAAATGACAATTAAACGAAAACATTCGAAGCGTATTTTAATTCTGATTAATATTTAATTACCCGGTAGGCGCTCTTAATTAAAATATTTTTTTCTTTAAGAAGGCAACAACATTCTAACGGAAACCGATTAGTCGAGTATCATTTTGGTATTCGATACTCGGTACTACCGAGCGATACTCGAGTACTCGAGTACTCGTTGACATTCCTAAATTTTATACATCCATATTGAACATCGCATAGAAATAGATTCTTTTCGTTCTCAGCTGCAACTGCCACTGGCTGTCCAAAACTACTATGTGATGCCGATCCTAATAAACACCCATTCTCACCTGTTCCAGCTATAGTTGTGATAATTCCAGCTATATAAATCTTTACTTGTCTTGATTTTAGATCAGCAAAGGCTATTCCATTCATGTATGAACAAATACCATGAACTTCACTACAATCACGGGTATCATTAGAAAAACACCTAGTTATCAGTCCTTTGACAAGATATAAGCAGACGACTCCTCCTCCGTTGCCTTCGTCCCCTTTCCATGAAATATATAGGAGATCTTTCTTCAAACACATTGACAATATGTGATAACAATAATCATGATATTTCTTTATTTCTGATACATTCCCAGCAAATCCGATACCATCTTCCTTCAACTGTATTTGGTATATAGTCCTCTCTTGATCACTGCTACAGAACAACAAGTCGATCTCTGCTGTTGTAAGAATGCATGGTTTTATTTTTGTATCAAGCTTGGGAAGTTCTTTAGAAGGTCTACTCTCCAGGATTTGGTCTAACTTACATTGAATGCGCTTACGGATAGCTTCTGCTGTTCCTTCATCTGATATATCAATTTTGATTGCAGTTTCCTGTAGCTGCTTCTTTGACTTTAGAGTTTTAACAGAGACACCAATGATTCTGGAAATGCCTAAACATAAAATATCGGTATGTTGACAAACAAAACATATTCCAGACGCTATTGTCAGACTTTTACATTCAGAAAGCTCTGTTTTAAGGATAACGACGTTTACAGGATTATGAAGTCTTGATTTGATAACCCTTGATGTTTTTTTCATTGGATTGAAATCAACGAATACTACATTACCGATTCCATCAGTGTCGAGAGCAACAGGATGAGGGTACATGCCAGGTTTGTTGTCATCTGTTGTTCTGCATTTTTCCGGTATAATATCATGAACAACTAACTTAACAGATCTTAGAACATCTACAACTTCGGGACTGCTGATTTTGATTACAGTATCAACTGCCATTCTGTCTTTATTTCGTACACAATCAATGTTCAATAGTTTTCGAAGTCGTTGTCATACATCGAAATTAGCGTCGCTGCGTAAAGTCTGCATTATTGAAAGATTTGACCTCTCTTCATTTAGCAACAGGTACCAATTTGAAAAGCTGCATTTGATAGATTTACCGACGTGGATACAGTCTGGTAGCATTGAGAGAGCTGTTATCATCGGATGTGATATTCCCTCTTGTATTTTTTTGTTCATGTTTTGAAGTGCAGCTTTGTTTCCTGACTTACAGTCTGTTGTAAGGACAAATATGCAACATTTTGTACATTTAATGTTGTTATCGATGCAATTTTTGCAGGCTCTCAACGATGGATGTATACTTGTATGCCCTAAATCTTGACAATTGTCGCATACTTTTCTAGTAGTTTCTAGCAGTGCGATTTGCAGTTACCTTCGTATTGAAGAATGCTGTTTTTAGTCTTAACAGACTTAAGGCAGTGGAAACAGATCTGACATATCACAAGGGTGTCTGTAAATATCTGTTCCATAAACTCGCCACTTTTCCCAGCCTTGGTAAGGAAGTTGACACCCACCGGCATGCTTATTGAATTGCACAAGGAACTCATATAAAATACAGCTGCTTCGGAAACAATGTGAGATTTCAAATATTCCGGTTCTGGACTTTGATTGGACTTGACATAAGCAACATCATAATCATCACAAGCTCCAACTACTGATTTTGTTCTATTATCCACTTCAAATCCTGGTTTTAATGCAGTACCATCAAATGCCATACAAACTGGATAAACTTCCGCAATATTTGTATCAAGAATTGGTGTAACACTGCTATCTTCTTTTAAAAGCAAAACCAAAGTGTTAAGCAGTGCATCTATCACTCCACTAGAGGTTGTGTAACCTCCTTTGTGGGCATGTCTTGATGGGCGACTAGGACCTCCAAGATTCATTTTATGGTTTGACAGATTGTTTATGTAACTTGAACCTTGATTTAAGTACATTGGTCCTCTGACAAAGTTTGCTGTGCGCTTGCCGCCAAGATATTCAATACTGTTGTGAAACTCAATTACATCATGATCATAAGCGTGTCTAGGATTCAATAAGTTTTGTGTTACATCGAAATTATGCTTATAAAATATAGAATCCTTTGAAATGGTCCCCTTTTTCAACAGGTCGTTTAAAACGACACATAAAGGATCGGCCTGCTGAAACGAAATTGGACAGAATGTAGTGTCACTATCCTCATCATCTGTTGAAACATTGCTAGAATCATCAGTGAAATTGTTTACGGTCTTATCAGGGGAAGTATATATGTCCATGTCTATATCAGTGTGTCCGTTCTCTGACCCTTCGGGGTCCAACATAATAAGCAAGTCTTTATCAACATCATCATTGAAGTTCATATCGTTATGTGTGGAATGGTTTCTGAAAAAAAATTAAAAGCCAACGTACTATATTTGTAGAAATTATTTCATGTTGTATACCAGCTCTTACTACTGAGTACAATATAACTGTCTACCCTTCCAGGGAACCTGGCTCACTCTTTAGTTTTATAGGGTTTTGCTTTCCGATGTTTATTTTTTTCAAACTTTTGTTGTTTTATGTTGTGATATGTTGTTCTTTGATGCTCATTTGAATTACGTTTTTCTTGGTTACACTCTAGGTGTTTTTGTTATTAATTTGTTACAGTCACGAGTGATAAATTAGCAAGTAGAAGCAAAGAGTAATGTTCCATCAACAACAGAGCCTACTTTTCCATTGTTGTTTATTTGTGACTCATCTCGATTTTATCAATCAGATTGAGAAGAACTATGCATAGAACGCTGCGTTTTGCACAATGTGCTTTAGTTGTAATTCATTGTAGATTGATTAAGGAGAGAAGATAGCAACAAATGCATGTGTAATTTCTTCATTCTAATTTATTTCGTAAGGTTTTGTCATAAAGACATAAAGGATCACATTTTCAACTGGTATTGGTATTACAGTTTTTTTTTCCTGAAATGTCACTACGACCATGATATTTATATATTTATTAATGCATAAATGTTCATAAATTAGGCTGTTAGTTTTCTCATTTGAATTGTTTTACATTTGTCATTTCGGGGCCTTTTATAGCTGACTATGCGGTATGGGCTATGCTCATTGTTGAAGGTTGTACGGTGACCTATAGTTGTTAATTTCTGCGTCATTTGGTCTCTTGTGGAGAGTTGTCTCATTGGCAATCATACCACATCTTCTTTTTTATATGTGTAGTCAATGTTAATAAATTAAATGAAACAAAAGATACCAAAGTACCAATTGCAATAAAAAAAACACAATTTCATAAACCTTAGTGAAAATAGCGATCCGTTAAAATGAATACAAAGATTAAACACAAATTTAACAAAAAAAAAGCAAGATTGAAATCAGAATTTTACAATTTTGGTAGACTTTCTTTGCTCTACATGTGTTCCCCGTTGCATCAGTTTATATTTTATGCACTATCCTTATATATTCAACATTGTTGTGCTCATATTTAGAGCAATTATATATATATATTAGTGTACAACAACAAAGTTTAAATTGTGTCTTCATAGATGTTTGTAGTGGTGGTCCCAGCAAATCATTTTAATTTTGTATCTTCTGTTTTTCTTAAATAAGTTTTGAATTTCCAAATGTTTTGAATATATGCATCACTGAAGATAATTTGATATGTTAAATGCGCATCTGGTGCAGTACGATTGGTAATGCTTAAGATTATATTTAAAGTAAGCAGCACAAATTATTAACAAATAATTTGAAGAAAACAAATATCAAAGCATTGTGAGTGTAAATGATACATAATCAGCATAAACTGTACATAGATGTTGGTTCAATTTCACAAAAAAATATTCATAAATCACGCAATACATGATTGAACTTTTAATACTAAAAAATGATGTGTTCGATTATACAACTCTAAAGTAAAATTCAATGAAACCATTCGCAATCAGTGAAAAGTTAGTCCCTTAGTCTTCTGTCTGTATAGTAAATGAATGTAAACAGTGCATGTGCAGACGATGGAGCTTCTAATTACCTCTCTGTGATGAGGTCTGGATCTACATCGGAATCCTCGTTGTTTGAATCGATGGTGCTCTCTGACTTTAACCAAGTCGACATACTATTTTGCATCTTCTGTATATCTTTTTTCGCTAAATTTTCTTGTTTTCTGTTATGTTCACAGTCATTAAAATGCTCTGAAATGTAAAAGTTGTGTTAAAAAGAAACTTAATTGAAAACGACATAATTTATTTTGTAGCGAATGCAGTCCGTTACATAGATGTTGGTTTTGGTTCTCGCATTTTAAATTTAGTACATATTAAATGTACTAGAAGTCGGTCAATTTAAAACGTACCTATCGTATCAGGTGCGTTAACGTTTACGTGTCTTGGGACATTCTTAGATGATCTTAAATGATATGTGGTACTACAAAATGTATCCTTGAGTAAAATGTCGTTGAATTTATGTAGGAGCTGCGCTTACGAGGTGCCTGTCACTATGTGTGACTGTGTAACATTTAAAGAATGAATGTCCAAGTTTAATTATCTCGCGACCGGCACATAACTGAATTGAGTGCAGCTTATTTTGAGCCAATCTATTTAATATTATGTTTTGTTGTATCTCCAGATACGTTAACGTCAACGTATCTGATATGAGCGGATACGTTTTAAATTGATCGACCTCTAAATTCTAATGAACTTGAAGAAACGTTATATGAAAAGTTAATGTATATATCTTTTCTGCCTGAGTATCAAGGTCGATGTCCGAGCAAAATGCGAGGACCAAAACCTTGATACGAACACAGAAAATATCAGAGGCGGATTTAGAGGGGGGCCAAGGGGGCCCGGGCCCCCCTTTTTTGGGAAAAAAATGGTTGATTATATAGGGAATCACTGATGCATGACCTGAGCGGGCCCCCTCTTAGGCAGTCAGTGGGCCCCCACTTATGTAAATTTCTGGATACGCCACTGAATATATTATCTTAACTTGAAACAGCTTAAATTAAGTAATTATACTCGGACATTTAAATCATTCATTATCAATAGTGAACAGGTATGTTTTTCTTGCATGCATTATCAAATGTAAACAAATGAATAAAAGTTATATCAATTGAAATAAATTATCAACGAAACCTTGATTTAATTGGCTTAAAAAGTCTTACTTCGCTTGAAATAATTCAACTTTGCAGCATTCGTTCTGTCCCCTTTTACCCTACACTGTTTAGTGCATATTCCACATTTGACAAGAAGTTCGTTTACGGCTTCACTATTTTGACAAGACAAAATCACTGAAAAATAGAGGAAAAAATATTGATGGCATACATGATCATACATGATGAAACAATATATTACTTAAAGAAGAACGACAAATCCGAAGTGTCATCAAAAAGGGATAAATCGAAGGACAGAAACACAATCGCAAACAAGAAAACAAGACACATAAAAGGACATCACTTTACCAATAAATTTAAAAACAAAAACAAGCAACACGGACCCTGTCGAAAAACTAGGGGTAAAATCCAGTCTGGGTAAGCAATTCCTGCCTCTTGCTAGACTCCCGCTGTGTAACTTGCGGTAGAAATGTCGTAAGCTTCACTTTGAAATACAAGCTGCACTTTAAATAGTGTTATCTAGCATCAAATACTATAAATACAAATACAAATATTTAGCATGTTAAGTGACAGTAATATTTATTTTTATTTCATATATATATATATATATATATGTCATTCCGTAATTACATGTGCATGTGTGTGAAAATGTAAATCTAGTTTTATTAAAACGTACTCATTTGAAACTCATGAAAATCTAATTCCTGTTTTTCATTTCTCGCTATTGTTTCCCCTTTTCTCAATTTTGTAACCAGCATTCTATTTTGATCTGCATCCTCTTTCGAATTTCTTTTTCTTTTTTTCTTCTGATGCTGTGGATTGGAATCTTTTTCTGTCACTATTTGAATTGTTGGCACTTTCTTTTTAAACACTGTTATGACCTGTGTCACATTCACTACAATATTAAAAGATATGCTATAGTTATATGACATCCAATTGTTTCTAACACATTAACATAATTTACCCTTTGTTAGTTTGATGGAAACCTACCCACACATGAAAACTGGCCCTACCCCCGGGACTTAACGTTTAACAATTTTCATGAAGTTTTCAAACATTTTTTGTGGAAATTATATGTATTCTTATACGTGTGCCTGTTTTGACGGTTTATTTTAATAACTGTAAAATGTTTTTCTTCCGACCTACCCAGATTTTTACTTGTGGTTGTGGAAACATTTAAATAATTATTAAGCTTGGCCTTACAAGAAAATATAACATTTTGCCGTCTAGCCGCTTCTCTGATAATTTCTGATTTTCTCTGATTATACTTCTATCTACCAAAATAGATAACACAAGGGTGTCTTAAAACAGTTTAATAAATGTATTGTTAAACGAGGATGGTAAAGGATTATTTTCATGCAACGTTTTCGTCGTTTTTATGATTCCTCTTTTATTTCACGTCTAACGTATTTTTTATTTTTTATTTCACTTTAAGTCGTACAAGACAGGTGCCTCGTTCAACGTGTTCTTTGTATTTAATTGAACGTGCATCGTAATTTTAAAGTGCTTATTGTGTGTGCTCAGTATTTTTCAATAAAATTCCAAAACTTGGCAGGGATCGACAAGAAAAATTGATGTTTTGATCATAGCAAAGCCGAAAGGACATTGATACCAAATCAGAAATATCGAATAAAACTGAGATTTATATTTACATTAAGACAGTGAATTAGTCTCAGAAGGTTCACACCCAAGTCTTTATTTTTCGTGCAACGTTCATTGTAGAACTTTGAACGTGAACGTGAAATGAAGTCTTATTTTTCATTGTTGAAGGCCGTATGGTTGCCTATAATTTCTTACATCCACTTCATTTGAATTTTGGTTGATAGTTGTCTCATTTGCAATCATACCACATCTCCTTATTTTTATATTATGTCAATTTTTCCTTTTGACTCCCCTCATTTTACTACCCTCTTAAACTAAAGCACATACCATTTTGTTTACGGGGAATGTGGTTGTTACACTAGATTTTTGTTTTAAAACGCATTTTTGTTTAGGTATCCAAGTATGACCAAGTAGACTGTTATTTTTAACACAAGTCGGGAAATATATTTGTATGCCCCCACCGTAGCGGAGGGGGCATTAAGTTGTACCCATGTCCGCCCGTCCCGTCTGTCTGAACGTCCGTCTCGTCTGTTCGGACGTTCGTCCCGTCTGTCTATACGTCCGTCCATAACGTCCCCAACATTGGTTTCCGTTCTCCAACTTTAGTTTGCCTCAACCAAATATAATAATTATAAAACCTGTACACAATGCATATTACCACAAAACAGGGATCAAGTACGAAATTGGGTGGCGTCACTTTTACCGTTTATGAGTTATGCCCTTTATAAATTGAAAAATTGACAAATCTGTTGTCTTTGCATCGGAAATAAACACATTTATTCTAAAACCAGTTATTGGCATGATACGGATTATGTTCGTCTCATATATTTTATGATGACATGATACTAAACCCATAACGGGAGGGATTGTGCTTGATTATCATATGATAAAGACATAATCTTTCAATCAGTTTAATTGAGCTGGCATGTCAGTAACTGCTAGTAGTCCTTTGTTAATTTATGTATCATTGTCATTTTGATAAGTTTCTTTTGTTATTTATTCTGACATCGGACTCGGACTTCTTTTAAACTGAGGTTTAATGTGCGTATTGCTGTGTGTTTGTTTATTCTACGTTGTCTTTAGATATAGGGGAGGGTTGAGATCTCACAAAACATGTTTAACCCCGCCGCATGTTTGTGCCTGTCCCAAGTCAGGAGCCTCTGGCCTTTGTTAGTCTTGTAGGTTTTTCAATTTTGGTTCATTTATATGTTTTGATCTGTTTTGGAGCTTAGCATGACGTCCATTTTCACTGAACTAGTACACATTTTTATTTAGGGGCCAGCTTAAGCCCTCCTCCGGGTGCGGGATTTTCTCGCTGTTTTGAAGACCCATTGGTGACCTTGTGCTGTTATCTGCTCTTTGGTCGGGTTGTTGTCTCTTTGACATATTCCCCATTTCAATTCTCAATTTTATTTCCGTTCTCCAACTTTAGTTTGCCTCAACCAAAGATCACCAAATGTTATGAAACTTATGCATATAATTACAAAACAGTGAGACAAAACAGTCTTAATACTGTGAATCTGTATGTGGAAGGTGACTCAAGCGTTTTTTACAAGCAGGGGCATCTGTGGCCCATCGACACATTCTCCATTTAGTTTACAAAAGATTTTGATTAATTATAGTAGATATTTTTTTCTGGAATATATTCAGAATTAAATTATATTTTTTATGTGTAGGGACATACGTGGACATAAAATTGATTTGAAAATTCATAGTCCCAGTACACCCTCTTGCTTATTGGTTAGGGAGCTACCATTTGATTTTTATGGGGGCTAGGATGAAATTTGAAAAAATAGGCAGGACAGGAGTTTTGAGTAAAAAAGGCAGGATGAGATTATTTGCAAAAAAAAAGGCAGGATGACAATTTATGTAAAAAAGTCAGGATAAACTAAAAAAAGGCTGGACCGAATAGAGTGAAGAATAAAAAGGCAGGACTGAATAGAGGGAAAAATAAAAAGGCAGGACAAAATTTTTCATCCTAGCCCCCCATAAAAATCAAATGGTAGCTCCCTTAAGAGCTTTTATATAGGTTTTTACCTAATAAAGAAGATGTATCATACTGTTGCAGCATTGTGCGCTCATTCTGCCACTGTTGCTGTGTGTTTATACTGAAGGTTTCGGTAGAGACACCAGCGTTTTTAGTCTGTCTGGCCAATTTCAATGTGAAACTGCCTAATCCCTTCTCTACGGCGGATTCTTTAATACCACAATAGCTTTCTTTGAATTGTTTGAATGCTGTCAAGTTTTCAAATTTGGTAGCATTTTCTGATTTTATAAAAATGTTAACTTTTTCTTTGCTGAATGGCATTGTTGTGGTTTCATACACCTTATCGCTATTCCCGCTTGACCCGAGAATCTGTCCCGCTTGAACTTTTGACGTCATACAACAATCACTTTTCCATTGTGGCGTCAGACATTTTCTATTATGACGTCAAAATTTTACGGGAACTTTTGTGATGTCCAGTAATGGCGGACAAATAGCGATAAGGTGTATTGTAGTAGGCAATGATGCTCTTGATTTTTTTAATTCATTTTCTGAATCATCATCTTCATCCATTTTTCGTCTGCTACCGGAAGACAATCAATAATCAAAAAAACAAAATCGATATCTTTATTGAACTAATTACGGATTATTGATCACTTAACCATAACCAAATTAATGACATCACTGTCATTACTGATACACATTGTTGTCATTGTTGATCATTTTTAACTGTTTTCGTTGAATGTAATTTTTTTTGTACACAATGTTATAGATACTTGATCATACTTGTTTTAAAAAAGTACAAACCTGAAGAATGTTAAATCAATTAATACACGCATGCTAATTTTTTTTTGGTCTTCAAACAAGAGTCCCGATAGATAAAAATCCCGAATTCCCGGACGTAAATACACGTAAATCCCGTGTCTCGATTAAAATAAATCCCGAATTTAAAAATTGACAATCCCGGAGTCCCGATAAAGGTCCTACCCCCTTTTCTTACATGTATTTTATACATGTACATGTACATAAAGCAAAAATTGCCTAACGACATATTAAGAACACCAATTTACTGAAATTTTGTAGGCCTTTACAGTGGCGGATCCAGAGGGGGTTCCGGGGGTTGGAACCCCCCCTTTTTTCTTGACGATCAATGCATTTGAATGGGGACATATAGTTGGAACCCCCCCTTTATCCTGGGTTGGGAACCCCCCTTTAAAAATGGCTGGATCCGCCCCTGCTTTATTTTAAATCAATTAACAGTATAAATCAAAATGTCAATGGAGCCGGCAAAGTAGCCACTGCCAAAATTATACTATAATTAACTCAATCTCCCATACAGACAGAGTTGTCGTCCTTTCATGAGGAGGAAAGGACGACAACTCTGTCTGTATGGGAGATTGTGATTAACTATCGATACAAGTTGCTTTCTTTAAAAAAAGAAATGCAATCGTAAACCCAAATGCTTGTTTGGCATTAAATATTAGATAATTGTTTAATAAAGATGTATTGTTTTATATTATTTTTGTTGTTACAGTATAAGAATTAGAAACTGACAATGATCGTTTACTTAAAGTAACTACTGTTCAATGTGGGGTGAAATATTCTTTTTAAAGGAATATTTTTTTCTCTCTCCTCTCTCCCGAAAGACAACATGTTAAGTCACCCACTGAATGTTCCATTCTAAGGTGCTGTTTTTTTGTTTTTTTTTAGATAAGAGTTAGTTTTTTGGCTAAAGTTCAAATGCAAATGTGAAGAAATTTAATCAATGATTATTTGTGTTTAAGAAATTTAATACGTGAACCTGTAAAATAGCTGTTTTTATTGGAATTTGAGATTTATTCATGGTTATTTGAACAATGGCTTGATATTGATTATTATTAAGATCCTTACACCTGCTCTGCAAGGTTTTTGTGATGCTTAGGGTAGTAAGCATTAGCAGTTTTAAGTTGTGTGCTTAAAATTTGTGCTCTTAAAAGTTTTAGATGACAAACCTCTTTTGTTAAAAACAAACACTTTTTAAAACCTTTAACTCGCTTTGAAGATATTATCCGAATGTCCCTTTTTATTTTGATGTTTTCTTATATTTTAAATTGTGGGTCACGAAAAAAGGCCTGCAAGTTTAATTGTAAAATTATACAATTTGAATTGCACTGTATCCTCTGCACCTTGATGACTGAAACCAATTCATTAAGAAAGCTATTTATAGCCTAGACAAAACAGCTTACACCTTGTACTTATAAATAAACAAACAAAATTGAAAACAACAAAAAAACTAACATGGTCAAACCTGAAATTACCACTGAATACCCATCACCTAAATATTTGTTTGTTTAAAGGCCACATTTATGTACTGTTGTAAGGTGTTCCTGTTTTTTTTTTATCTGAACACGATTTTTTCATTAACTTTTAAAGGGTGTTTTTTACATGGTAAAGTTACTCTTCCGTCTTATGGTATATATGTAAATTCTTTTAAACCAGGTGTATTCATAAGCACACGCCCCAAGTCAGAAGCATGTTGTTTAGTGGTTGTGTTTTTTTTTTTTTTTTTTTTTTTTTTTGGTGCAGTTCATATTTGCTTTTTGTTTCTGGTTTGAAGTTAAATTAGATTTGTTTTTTCCTGTTTAAATTGTGTTATAACAGTGTTTTGGGGCCCTTAGTAGGATGCTGTCCAATGTGAGCCAAGCCTTTGTGTTGAAGGCTGTATAATAACCTATAATTGCTATTAAACTTTGACTACACTGTGTCTTGATGGAGAGTTGTCTCAGTGGTATTCCTATCACATTTAAAAAGATATTCCCTCTGACATTTGACAAATCCATTAGAATAATCTAAATATTGAAATTGAACTGAAGTTGCCTTGTAAGTTTCTTATATTGACCCACCCTTTTTCTCTCTTGCTGGATAGTTTTATACTGGTCATTTGGAGGCACTGTGTAGCCTATTGATCAGTGAGATGGCTCAAAATCTCCTTACACTATTTTATATTTTCGTACTTAATATATTAAAACCGAAAATTCATCATCTGATCGTCTTCAAGAAATAATAATTATTTATTTTTATTTTGACGAACATTTTGAAGAGCCTTAATTACTACAGGAACATAACTTATAAATAGAAATTAATTTTTCTTATCTCTGCCTGCATCTGTCATCACTCGGTGTCTATTAAAAGACATTTGATATCTTTTCGCTGACCCTGTTAAGTCTGCTAAAATTGCATACATGATTAATTTTAAGGTTATCAATCGTCATTAAAGCGGCACATTTAATTCGTTATTTCATTGCTTGAAGTATTATTTCTTAAATCTGCATGGTCAAATGTATTTTTTTTTTATATATTTTAAATTTAGATTTCAGTTTTAGTTTTTTTTTTCTTCTTCATATTAAATATCTACTTATTCACATTTTAATAATGAAAAGGATCCAGATGTACCTATAACAATCTGATTATTTTAATCAAGGAGGTTATATGACTTCCTTGTTTTAATAAAAGGAAATAATGTTGCAATATTTAAACAAAGAAAATAACTGTATTTCAATTTGCAATTTTAATGAAAATAAAACGAAATGTACTTTCATAATTAATTTTAACGTTATTTTCAAGGAAGTATTCAAATGCTTATTAAAGTAGCTTGCGTCATAATAAATTTCTCATCATATGTAACATATCTCTATAGCAACTTTAAGATGCTAATGCTTATTCAACAGGTCAAATAATAAGCTATTGCACATGTATATGAAAGGTGGCCATAGAAAGAACAGATGTATTCCGAATAACATCCGGTGTTCCGAAAGACTACGGACATCGTCCAATATATACTGCGTAAACAAAAAAAGATTGTGATCGGGGAGACGAGACATGTTCTAGTTAACCTTTTTCTAATGACACCATAGGCTGGTCCTCTCCTTTGCACATACGGGTATCTCAGAGCCAAACAGATGAAGGACAGGGAACCAGTCTAACGACACCAGCGGTTGATTCTATTTTTGTCAGTTCACAAGAAACCAATCAGAAAACTACGTCATCGTTATTTTGGCAGATTTCTTTTGCATTAATAGGTAAAATGTTTTCCAACATACGCACCATTTTATTTCAATTTTCAAGCCACAATATGTTATGGTTGAAAGCAAATATCGAGATTAATGATTGTATTTATATGTGATATATATTGGTCAACGAAACTGAAAGTAAAATTTATTTTGGTATAATGTCATTTACTGTCAGGCGTCAAACGGTCATTTTCGGCTAGCGTTAGCGTCAAATTGGTTAAAATTTTTATCGTGAGTCGTCAGAGGTCTCAAAAAATTAACCGTTAGCGTTATTTTTGGAAATAATTTAGTGTGATTCGTCAAAATTAGTCGTCGTAAAGAAAATGTACATTTTATCGTCATGCACCAAAAATTACCGTTAACGTCATTTGGTAAATTATTCATCTTGAAGGTACCCCATTACGACCCTCACATATCAGTATATCATACATGTACAAATTGGGGACAGGACAATTTT
This sequence comes from Mytilus coruscus, assembly GCA_017311375.1. NCBI lineage: Eukaryota > Metazoa > Mollusca > Bivalvia > Mytilida > Mytilidae > Mytilus > Mytilus coruscus. The sequence continues at coordinate 69,784,832 of CM029596.1, forward strand.
TTTTTAGCCCTCCTCCTTTTTCCAAAATCCGTTATTTTTTTGTTTTCTGTTCTATTTCATTTCAATTATTTTCGTGTTTTTCTGTATACATTTGTAATATGAACTGAATATCTACAGGGGTCACTGATATATATTATATAGAGAGTTTAATATAGTGGTCACCCCGATATTCCGACACCCCATTAGTATGACAAACCCAAAAGTCCAACAAAGGAAGGTACATTACTGCCGTAACAGAAAATCTATTTCATAGAACCATTTTCATGATTGTTGGCGTGGTATTTGAACTACTCTTTCTTATAATTATGTCAAAGAAACCGAAACAGATGATACCATATCACCCATCTTGTATTTAAGAAATACCATGACCATATGCATATAAAGCAATCGAGAACCTTGCAAGTTTTCGTTAACTAATACATTCTTTGGGAAAATACACTTCATTAACATGATTAAAAAGAAAATGTAAGTGTGCAGTTTCTCATCGTTCACATAATTTAGTCTTGGAAACTGTTATTACTGAAAAGGTATCATTTTACCATGCTGCGGGAATATTTGTTATGTTGATCTACACTGTACATGAACTTATAGATTGAAAACTTTCAAAACTTAAAGTTGTCAAGTTGTTAATTCAAAATGTAGTTAATATAATCGGAAAATTAGTTAGTTTAAAAAGTTTGATCAATACACAGATAGTAAACATAAAAATTGTTCAATCAATGATAATTGGTTCTATATATAATGATATATGAAGACTTTATTGAGGTTGAAACTTCGATAAAACGGATGAAATTTGTTATAATCAGAATGAACTTGTATTAAAAAATGCATGAAACATTTGCCACTGGACATGAAACTAAAAATTAATCAATCATATACATGATATATGAATAGCCATCGGGAATGTACTTTTAATATCAATGATTAGCATGATTAGATTTGTAATGCATATTCATAAAACAACAAACTGTTTTTCTGTACATTGTTATTTCCATTCATGTTATATTTTTCCTCTTTAAAAAAATCGATCACCGGTAGAAATTTTTATCGAAGGCACAGCACAAGTAAACACGTTGCGTGAAAATAACTCTAGCAACCCACAACACTTCTCTGACATTGACACAGGAATGCAATGAAAGTTAGGACGCAAGAAATCCGCAGGAAAAACAAATGTTGTGTATCTTTTTATTAAAAAAAAGGTGAGAAAACACATGAACCCTTCCTTGCCCACCTATACGACCAGATTATCATGTATCCATGCTTCGCTTTATCACAAAGTAAAATTTAAAAACACTTTGACCAGTGTATGAGAAAAATTTTGTTTCATTTCTTGACAAAAAGGATAGTTTTAGTAGGGTGCCCAGTGTCGAAAAAAGGCTTCTAGTTAACGAGTTTAAGTTAACGGAATAACACACGGCTAAATTTGTTTGCAAATTATAGGAAAATCATATTTTACAATCATGATTGTCATCGTAACTTCCCGTGGTCACGATTTTCTAAATTTCGTGTTTTACAGGGTACCCCCAGATACTGTATTGTACGGAGTATCTTTAACATGAAAAATAAAATTATTGCACTCTTTGCTGGTGGTTGAAATAGTACTTATGACATAGTTTATATATGGCTTTCATTCTACAGTAGACAAAGAAATTTAATAACTATAACCAGCTTCGACCATTTTTTCATGTTGTCTACAAGTGTTTGTAAAATACATTGATGCTGGACAGAACCCTCTTCCTGTAGATATTCTTTAACTTCATATCAATTTTATAGCCAATTTCTGCTCAATAAGTCATATTAATGTGTAAGATGAAGTGATTCACCTTTTCCCAATTGACATTTTGTTTTCAAAACTTTGACACACCCTCCCCCTTTTTCACCGTTTGCAGTACTTCTCATATCTATAAAGCAAATTCATATACTCAGAACTGCTTATTCAATCCATTCTGTTTTAATATAACACAACTTTTTGAACAAATTGCAATTGTATGTTCTTCCACACTCACAAAAAGAAAATTAGATACATGTATTTACCAAGAAAATGACGAACATCTTCTATCAAAAGATGGGGAAAACATCTTTTTTAGGTAGGAAACTTATAAATGTTAATATCTAAAAAAACATTTCTAGAGTTCACATGTATCGAATCTTATACAAAAATTCCAAATTTTGAAATTGAAATTGGTCAAGGTCATTGTTTAATAGCTGAATGAAAGTTATAAATGTGCATCCTATGTATACCTACACACGTCAATCTCGAAGAATCATATTTGGCAACATAAATATCAAATTAGTCTTGAATATAAAAAAATATAGTTATAATCCTTTAAATTATTTGAATTTATTTCACTCTTAACACATATATGTATATAGGGCAGCAAGCTGTCTAAATATGACTCTGCTTTTTTACTGAAATTTTAGCTTTGACCTTTGATCCAAATTTAAGATTAACGTGACCACTGTAGACGATGACGACATCGTTATTTCGATGCGGCTTATTCTCCTCTTTCTAATGATATAAAATACAGCCATGAGGTATTCAGTTAACCCAAATTGTTGACTGGGCACCCTACTATATCTCTGTCAGAGCTGTTTGGGTCCATTCCTGTACATGTCACTTCAAATTCTATCCTTGATATTGCCTTATATATGTATGTTTTTAAAACAGTCCTGTTAGTATACAGTGAGTGATTGTTGTTCAGTGGTTGTCGTTTGTTGGTGTGGTTCATAGGTGTTTCTTGTATCTCGTTTTTTATATAGATTAGACCATTGGTTTTCCTGTTTGAATTGTTTTACACTAGTCATTTTGGGGCCCTTTATAGCTTGCTGTTTGGTGTGAGCCAAGGCTCCGTGTTGAAGGCCATACTTTGACCTATAATTGTTAAATTTTTATACATTGTGACTTGGATGGAGAGTTGTCTCGTTGGCACTAATACCACATCTTCTTATTTGTACTGTTAATTAGTCCCCTACCCACGAAGTCGAAGGGGACTTTATGTTTGCACTCTGTCCATCTGTCTGTCCATCCGTCAGTCTGGCAAATCAGTTTTCCACACTTTTTTCTTCATGCTTGAAGATATTGATTTGATATTTGGTGTATTGTTTAATCAGGAAAAGTTACAGATCAAGTTCGAATTTTGTTCCGGTCTGATGATTTTGTGCAGAGTTATGGTCCTTGGGCTTAGAAAATTCACTCAAATAATCAGTTTTTATGCACTTTTTTTCGTCATGCTTGAAGATATTGATTTGATAATTGGTATATAGTTTTATCATGACAAGTTACAGATGAAGTTCGAATTTTGTTGAAAACTTGAAAATTCAATCAAATAATCAGTTTTCCACACTTTTTTTCGTCATGCTTCAAGATATTGACTTGATATTTGTTCTATAGTTTTATCATGACAAATTACAGATCAAGTTCGAATTTTGTTCCGGTCTGATGATTTTGTGCAGAGTTATGGTCCTTAGGCTTAGAAAAATCATTCAATTAATCAGTTTTCCGCACTTTTTTTTCGTCATGCTCGGTATATAGTTTACACCATGACAAGTACTAGATCAAGATAGCATTTTGTTCCAGTACAATGAATTTTTAACTGGTAGGGGACTATGTATTGCCAAGCAATACTCTCCGAATGCTTGTTAAATTTACTTTTCATTTTTCTTTTTCCAAAAATGCCTATTAACAGTCATTATATTTATCCATATTATCATTTAGTTAATAAAAGTTTTTTTCTGAATTTGAAACTGACTTAATTCTTATTCTCCCCAAATAATCACAGGTTTTGTTAGGATTGATAATTAGTTAAATAACCATTTCTTCGTAATCGAATTTACATACTATGTATATAAGAAAATACGACATTTTTTAGTGGCGGTTTCACATCAAACATCAATATTTCACTTATATTCAGGGCAACAACACATTGACACGATTCGACACCTAGTCCGAGATTAATCTGACGGCCCATGGCCAACAAATCCTAAAATGGCCTTCAGATGTTGGAGCAATCTCGGACTAGAAGATATCCTGCATTATACAGACCGACACGATGAGTCGGATATTAAGGTGAATTTTACATTCTATTTCCGACTTTGTTGCAACCAGTCTTCATGGTCTTTGCTCTTAATTATAAATATACTTAGCTTTCAAATATTTGGCTTTGAGCATTCCTGGTGAAGGTTAATCCAGAAAAGAATCTATAAAGTGTTGCTTTTATCTTTTATAAATGTCGCTTGATAGTCGGAAAAGCAGCAAATACCAATTTATAACATTTTGTTGTTCTTTTTCTTCTTTTATCTTTGCGACAGAATTTTGTTATATTTTTACAAAGATTTAATGTTTGGCACGTGGAAGTATGGCAGTTCACAATAACTGATGTACATGTATACACAGGCACTTGTTTCTGAATTTTTATGCCCGTAGCAGAGGGGGCATTAAGTTTTACCCTTGTCCGTCCGTACGTCCCAAAGTTGGTTTCCGTTCTCTAACTTTAGTTTGCCTCAACCATATGTTATAAAACTTATACACAATGCTTATTACCACAAAACACAAATCAAGTTTGAATTTTGGTTGTGTCACTTTTACTGTTCTAGAGTTATGCCCCTTTACAAACCGAAAAATTGCTGAATTTTTCGTTTCTGTTCTCTAACTTAAGTTTGCCTCAACCAAATGTTATGAAACTTATACACAATACTTATTACTACAAAACTCAGATCAAATACAAATTTGGGTAGTGTCACTTTTACTGTTCTTCAGTTATGTCCCTTTATAACTTTATATGATATGCAAGCGGGGGCATCATCTGTGTCCTATGGACACATTCCCCATTTATTTTTACCTATATATAAATATATATAGGTCATTTTTTTCAGAGACAAGTGCCTGTGGATGTATAGTCTTTCACTTTGACATACCAACATATTTTTTATGAGAAGATTGTCTGATCTTAAATTCCTTGATTTATTTGCATTGTACATGTATATCAAAATAAAATTTCTTTGAATTAGCCTTAGTGTTCTAATTACAAAAGAGTTAGGCTTTGCTTCATATTGTTTAATTTTTCTATTAGTTTTTTTCTAAACATGTCTGCTCTAGCTTCATAAATAGGGCATATTGACATGTTCCTACATGACATATACAGTCACTAGAAAAATACACAGAGGTTGGTCCGCTAGAATCAGAAGTGGTCTATTGCATAGCAACGTACAGATTTCATACCAATCTCCATAAAGCTCTGATTTCCCCGTCTGTTAGATGTCTAGAAAATGATGAAATTATTAATTTGCGATAACACAGTTTAATTGTTGTTTTCATTATTACTATTACCAGCTCGTACATTGTTGTTGTGAACTCATATAGTCAAGACAGATTCCTTACCGAGAACGCGTCAAACTTTACAAACAAATACATGTCTACCAACCTACCTTGATAACTTGAACCAGTTGATTGGCAAGGCGTTCAGTTCTAAACACAGTTGTAATATTAAATAAACACATCATCAGGTTTTTAATATAAAAAGATATTAACTTTTGTTTAATTATTCGGTGTCGTACTACTGGGGCATCAGACCAATGGGGCGTTGGACTGATGGGGTATTGGACTAATGGGGTGTCGGAATATTGGGAGTGCCCTATAATATATCAGTGACCGCTTATTTATTTATGACAGGGGATAGTAAACTTGGAATTGATAGTAAATAGCAAATACAAGTTATTTCTAGTATATTTATGTTCATATTATACAGAAAAACTTGAAAATAATGGAAATGAATAGGAAAAAAAAAAGGATGTTGGAAAAAGGGGGAGGGCTAAAAATAATTGTCCTGTCCCAAAGTACCCATGATCAGTATATACACATATATATATGTCTCTTGTTTTGGCTAGTAAATTAATAAGTATTGTTTAATTGTTAACAAAATGTCATTGGGGTCTGTCACTGTCATCTGTTCATCTTAGTAAACTTTTAAAAAATCTTCTCCTCTGAACTACTGGACCAAATTCAACCAAACAACTACCTGTATGATTCTTAGGTTATGTAGTTTAAAAATTGTTTTGATCTCCGAGAAATTATAAGAAAAATCAAGAGAATCCATTTGGAGTTAGTTACTGCCCCTGAAATTCAATTTACAGTAAATTTCAAAGTTTTTTGGCTTATATCTCAAAAACTAAAGAGGTTAGAGCAAATCTGACAAGGGTCCAGGTTAATCTCAAGTTTCTCCCTTTTCAGACAAGAAATTGTGCTAATGTGCCCCTGGTCTTAAAGTTGTGCCCCTCTGCCCTTAAATAGCAAACACACTGGAAAAATTATGTTAGAAAACGCAAAAAAAAGGTCGAAACATGTATAAAATAGCAAAATAGCAAATTAATTTTTTATTTGCAACAGATATTAATGCAGTATTCCATTGTTTCTCAAAATGAAGTGTTTTTTTCTTTAAACTGCCTGAAAACTATGTGCAGAGGTTAAACGTAGAATTAATTAAGAACAATTGAAGGTTACATATAATGTTATATGTACTATGGAGTCTGTTTTTATATGACCACAAAAAAATTGTGTTCGTATATTGCTATCATGTCGTCGTTGTCCGAAGATATTTTGTTTCAAGACAATAACTTTAGTATAAGTGAATGGATCTAGCTATGAAATTTAACCACAAAGTTCAATAGCACAAAAGGAAGGTTGGGATTGATTTTGGGGGTTATGGTTCCAACTGTTTAGGAATTAGGGGTAAAAGGGGGCCAAAAAAGGCATTTTTCTAGTTTCCGGACAATAACTTGTGTATAAGTTTATGGATCTCTATGAAATTGTACCACAAGGTTCCATACCAGAAAGGAAAGGTTGGGATTCATTTTGGGGGTTATGGCCCAAACCGTTCAGGAATTAGGGGCAAAAAAGGGGGGGAAAACTAGTTTTTTTCTGGTTAATGGACAATTACTTAAGTATTTTATGGATCTCTATGAAATTGAAACACAAGGTTCCATACCACAAAGGGAAAGATTGGTTTGACTTTGGGGGTAATGGCTCAAACCGTTCAAGAATAAGGGGCAAAAAGGGGGAGGAACAAGGTTTTTCTGGTTTCCGGACAAATACTTAAGTATTAGTCAATGGATCTCTATGAAATTGTACCACAAGGTTCCATACCACTCACAGAAGGTTGCGGTCGATTATGTGGGTTGTGGCTTTAATCGTTAAGAAACTAGAGGCCAAATAGGGGCTAAAAACAAGACTTTTCTAATACTGGCTAAGCTGGTTCTAACATAAATTATTTCTGATCTATATAAAGAAACAACAAATACTGATATGGCAGGAGATACACACCAAACAGGGTGTGCAAATTAGTATATTTAGTTTGCACAACAGCAAGAAATCTTCAATTGAAAATAAATACAAATCTTTTAACCAATTTCAATGAGGATTAATTTAAAGTCTTGAATTGTTTGAGGTTTTTACCATGTATTACTATATTGGATATTTGGACATTTGTAAATAGGTCTACATTGAGGTCCAAAGGGTCCAAAATTTAAGACTTTGTTTGAATTCATGGTTTTTTTTTTTATATGCTGAATCTAACCATGGAATTCGATTTTGGATATTGGACCATTAAGTAGATTTCAAATTTTTAAGTTATCTGACCACATTTATTATGTGTCAGAAATCTATAATGTGTCAAATATTTAATCACTATCCAAATTTAGAGCTGTATCAAGCTTGAATATTGTGTTCATACTTGCCCCAACTGTTCAGAGTTCGACCTCTGCGGTCGTATTCAGCTGAGCGGAGCGCATTTTTGTTAGTCTCTGATTTGTTCTGTTATTTATCCACTGCTTATTAATTTGTTTTCCAGCAAATTGTTATGAAGCAAAATGGCACAGAAATTGATCCCTGTAAGAGAATATAACCAGACAGTTTTAGACAACTTAGAAGAAGGAGACTTAGTGGAGTTCCCAAGGGGACGCATTTACTCACACTGGGGAGTTTATATTGGTAGGCCTCAATATTTTCTGTCCTGTATTAAATTGCTTGCTTTTAACTGAATGTAAAAACACATGAAGCCTAAAAGGTTTGAATAAAAGGAAACAGCAACACAAAAACATGACAAAATATACATGTCTGTATGTTACTTATAGAGAGATAATTGGTAACATTAGTTACAAAGCAACTTTGCGAGGGGCCATTTGTCATTCTGACACCTCTAGTTTTCTTGCTATAATCATGATAATACAAAATACAAAAATGTACTATATTATTATACGACCGCAAAATTTTTGCGGTCGTATATTGAATCACATCGTCGTTGTCGTCGTCACATGTGGTTTCCGGACAATAACTTTAGTATAAGTAAATAGAAATCTATGAAACTTAAGCACAAGGTTTATGACCACAAAAGGAAGGTTGGGATTGATTTTGGGAGTTTTGGTCCCAACAGTTTAGGAATTAGGGGCCAAAAAAGGGCCCAAATAAGCATTTTTCTAGTTTCCAGACAATAACTTGTGGAATGGTGCATGGATCTCTCTGAAATTATACCACAAGTTTCCATACCACAAAGGGATGGTAAGAATTAGCTTTGGAGGGTTATGGCTCAAACCATTAAGGAATAAGGGGCAAAAAAGGGGAAAAACAAGGGTTTCCAGGTTAATGGACAATTACTTAAGTACAAAACATAATTTAAAAGCAGTGTAAGGGAGGTAATTCAAACACATTTGAATTACTTCACTTACACTGCTTTTAAATTATGTATATTGGAAATTTGCCATTAACTTTAGTATTAATAAACTACATTGGAAATTTGCCAACAACTTTTAAATAGTATAATAAACTCCATTGGAAATTTGCCAATAACTTTAGTATAATAAACTCCATTGGAAATTTGCCAATTACTTCAGTATAAGTAAATATAAATCTATGAAATTTAAACACAAGGTTTGAAACCATAAAAGGAAGGTTGGGATTGATTTTGGGGGTTATGGTCCTTATGGTATAGGAATTAGGGGTCAAAAAGGGGCCCAAATAAGCATTTTTCTAGTGTCCAGACAATAACTTGTGGAACAATGTATGGAATTGTGTGAAATTGTACCACAAGGTTCCACACCACAAAAAGGTTAGGATTGGCGTTGGGGGGTTATGGCTCAATCTGTTTAGGAATTTGGGGCAAAAAAGGGGGAAAAACATGGGTTTCCTGGTTAATGGACAATTACTTTAGCTTTGTGTCTTTATGTTGGTACTTATTGCTATTTGTTTGCTAGTTCTAGTATGAAATATTTTCTAGCTGTTTCTAGAAACATCAAATACTGTGATTTGAATACATGTAATATTATAATAGTGTATATCAAAGGGTTCAGTGGTAATAAATTTTTATACTCAGAATTGATTATTCTTTGGTTTTTTTTTTTGCATTAGAGTTACCTCCCTTACAATGGTTCCATACTACAAAGTAAAGACTGGAATTGAGTTTGATGGTTAATGCTCCAAGGGGATTTGAAAAGTTGGGGGTTCCAAATTTTTAAGGGTTCATTTTAGCTCACCTGGCCCAAAGGGCCAAGTGAGCTTTCTCATCACGTGGCGTCCGTCGTCCGTCGTCGTTAACTTTACAAAAATCTTCTCCTCTGAAACTACTGGGCCAAATTTAACCAAACTTGGCCACAATCATCATTAGGGTATCTAGTTTAAAAATTGTGTCCGGTGACCTGCCAAACCAACCAAGATGGCCGCCATGGCTAAAAATAGAACATAGGGTAAAATGTATATTTTGGCTTATAACTCTGAAACCAAAGCATTTAGAGCAAATCTGACATGGGGTAAAATTGTTGATCAAGTCAAGATCTATCTGCCCTGAAATTTTCAGATGAATCGGACAATGGGTTGTTGGGTTGCTGCCCTGAATTAGTAATTTTAAGGATTTTTTCCATTTTCGGTTACTATCTTGAAAATTATTATAGATAGAGATAAACTGTAAACAGCAATAATGTTCAGCAAAGTAAGATCTACAAATAAGTCAACATGATCAAAATGGTCAGTTGACCCCTTAAGGAGTTATTGCCCTTTAAAGTAATTTTTACCAATTTTTGTAAATTTTGTAATCTTTACAAAATCTTCTCCTCTGAAACTACTGGACCAAATTCAACCAAACTTAGCCACAATCATTATTAGGGTATTTAGTTTAAAAATATGTGCGGTGACCCAGCCAACCAACCAAGATGGCTGCCATGGCTAAAAATAGAACATAGGGGTAAAATGTAGATTTTGGCTTGTAGCTCTGAAACCAAAGCATTTAAAGCAAATCTTACAGGGATTAACTTGTTTATCAAGTAAATATCTATCTGCCCTCAAATTATCAGATGAATTGGACAACTGGTTGTTGGGTTGCTGCCCCTGAATTGGTAATTTTTAAGGAAATTTTGCCGTTTTTGGTTATTATCTTGAAAATGATTACAGATAGAGATAAACTGTAAACAGTAATAATGTTCAGCAAAGTAAGATCTTCAAATAAGTCAACATGACCAAAATGGTCAGTTGACCCCTTAAGGAGTTATTGCCCTTTATAGTCAATTTTTAACAATTTTCATTAATTTGGTAAATTTTGGTAAGTTTTTACAAAATGTTTTCCTTTTGTAATCTTCTTTTCTGAAACTGCAGTAGAAAATCAATATAGAAAACAATCTACTAATGAACTGGCAATAAAAATAATTGATAATTCTATAACATGGAAAAAAAACCCACATTAATACCTGATGATGGTGTTTCTTTCTTTACATTGAAAATGATGTCATAACTATAATCCCGAACAATAGGTCGAATGTCAGATATGTTTCAGTACTTTGGCTTCATTTTCTACAGATTCCGAAGTGCAAATGATGCTTGAATTCCTACACTAATTTATACAGACTTCATCCCCTTTCACAGGTAATGCCTGCCTCATATTATATTTAAAACTTTAATAGAATATCAGAAATTTTGAGAGAAAATTAATCAACCATGCAAGATCTAAAACTTAATTAATATTGTTCAAATTATCAATTAACTATTAAAAAAAAATTCTCATTAAAAAATATAGTTCTTCATTTTATATTTTATCAGAAGTTTAGGAAAAAATTGAATTTAATTGTGTCCCTTGTTCTCATTTCCTGGGATAAATCCAATACAAATTAAAGTATTGGTATTGAATTAATATTTAAGAAATATTTCAAACCTTACCATTTTCTTCACAAGAATGAAGACCATATTTTCAGTGTCATGAGTATCAGTCATCATATTTGTTGTACTTTGTTGTTTAAAAGTTGAATACAAAAAGATCAACAAAGCAATTCAAAACCACTTGAATTTTGCAACAACAAATGAGAGTTTTTAACGACCTCAGCTGGCTATACAACCCTTGTACAATCAACTGAATTTTGCAGAAATCATTAATAGGAAAGATTGCCCTTAAATGATAATTTTTTATTACCATTTTGTTTGGGGGGGGGGTGTTGCGCAACAACAAAACTTCACAACAAACTCTCATCACTTCGCATTTCTTGTTAGATAAATTTTACAAAAATTCTCCCCTGAAACTACTGTCAAATTAAACCAAACTTGGTTTAAATCACCACTAGGATATCCAGGGACCACTGTGTATGATGACCCTGCCTGCCAACATGGCACACATGGCTGAAATAAAACATAGGTTTCAAACGCACTTTTTAGTCTTATATCCCTGAAACTAAACGACAGTACAACAGTTGAATTTATCATGCATCAATTGTAAATAAAAATATCAGGTGAGCGACACAGGGTCCTTGGAGCCTCTAGTTTTTTTTCCAAATTTTTTCGAATTTCAAATTTTTGAAAAGTTTCAAGAAGAAATCTTCAATTGCACAGTATTGCACATTAGATTTGTAAGATCTTTGACCACATTTATTTTGTGTCAGAAACCTATATTATGTCAAAAATTTGATCACAATCCAAATTCAGATAGTATCAAGCTTGAATATTGTGTCCATAAATTTGCCCCAACTGTTCAGGGTTCAACCTCTGCTGTGGTATCAGGCTGCACTCAGCAAAGCATTTTATTCTTTATAGAATAAAATTTTCTGACTCTCCCCTTATAATGCTAAGTTTAAAAAATTTTGAATCAAAAATATTCTGAATTTGTTAAAAAGAGAACTTCGTAATAAAAAGACAAGATCACATAATTTGCTTCCTATAGATGAAAAGTGTTACAAATGAATTGATTGCTGTTTCAAAATTTGCTTATTTCAATAAAAATTTCAATCAATTATTGGCTACTATTTTACAATGCAAGATGGTGGAAGGTTGAGAAACTGTCAGCCCTACAGGAAGATTGTGATGGCATTGACTTGAATAAGGGCAAATAAAAGTATTTGTGTTTCTAGTTTTTATACGATGCAAAAATCGTATATTGGTATCACGTCGTCAGCGTCTGAAGACATTTTGTTCCTTGACTATAACTTTAGTTTAAGTGTATGGATCTCTATGAAATTTAATCAAAAGGTTCAATACCACAAAAGGAAGGTTGGGATTGTTTTTGGGGGTGATGGTCCCAACCGTTTAGGAATTAGGGGCCAAAAAGGGGCCAAAACAAGCATTTTTCTAGTTTCAGGACAATAACTTGTGTATAAGTATTTTGATTGCTCTGAAATTGTACGACAAGGTTCAATACCACTAGTAGACGGTTGGGATTTATTTTGGGGGTGATTGCCCAAACCGTTCAGGAATTAGGGGCCAAAAAGGGTCTAAAACAAGCATTTTTATACACACGTTTACGGGACGTATTATGGTATACCGTTGACCGTCGTCCGTCTGTCCGTCCGTCGTCAACATGTCGGACATTAACTCAAAAAAGCTTTAACCAATATGCATGAAACTTTGGTGAATTGTTTATATCTATTGACGTGAGCTCCCTTTCGTTTTTTATAAATTTCAGATTTACCGTTTCCGAGTTTTGGGGTTTTATTCATTAAAAAAGGGGGGATTTTCCAGTTTTCCGACAGTAACTCAAGAATGCTTTCACAAACTTGCAAGGAATTTTGGTGAATTGTTTATATCTATTGACATGAGCTCCCTTTCAATTTTTATAAATTTTAGATTTTACGTTTTCGAGTTACAGGGTTTTATTCATAAAAAAAGGGGGATTTTCCAGTTTTGGACAATAACTAAAAAATGCTTTCAGCAGTTCTCATGAAACTTTGGTGAATTGTTTATATCTGTTGATGTAAGCTCCCTTGAGAATTTTATAAATTTTATAAATTTTAGATTTTACATTTCTGAGTTATGGGGTTTTATTCATAAAAAAAAGCGGGGATTTTCCAGTTTTTGGACAATTACTCAAAAATGCTTTCAGCAATTCTCATGAAACTTTGGTGAATTATTTATAGCTATTGATGTAATCTCCCCATTGATTTTCATAAATTTCAAATATGACATTGAGTAGAAATTGAACTTTATTTGTTTATAGTCTGACAACAGATTTACTAAGTATTGCACAACAGCAAGAAATAGTTAATTCAATATAAATTCAATTCGTATAACCAATTTCAAGTTCTTTGACTACATTTATTCAGAAACCTATAATATGACAAATATTTAATTACAATCCAAATTCAGACCTGTATCAAGCTTGAATATTGTGTCCATTTTTGCCCCAACTGTTCAGGGTTGGACCTCTGCGGGCGTATCCAGCTGCGCTCAGCGAAGCAGTTTATTCTAGTTTTCAGACAATAACTTGTGTTAAAGTGTATGGATGTTTCTTAATTTGTACCACATTTTACAAAAAGAAAACTTCCTCAAAATTAATTTTTTTGGAAAGGGGGGTAAAAAAAAATTTTTTGGGGGCAATTCTCTTCAAAAATTTTTTTTTTTGGAGGGGGGTTAAAAAAAAAATTTGGGGGGGTTCAATTTTTTTTCCCTCAAGATTTAAGAAATTGTCAATTTTCCAAAGAAAAAAATTGGGGGTCACAATTTATTTTGCTAATTCGTTTGTATACAGTCCGCCAAAAGTTAAGCACCACCTATCTTTGTTGCATCGAAATTTTTTTCATTTAAAAAAACCAGTTAATCCTCGAAAAAGAGAAAATATTCATGTAGCAATTTTGCTTACATATGCCATAAACAAACCATAAACTTAAGTTTGGTCACTGATGCAGGTTCTATGCATTTGAATTTTGCGTTCATAAAAATAGTGTAAGTTACACAAATCAGAAACGGAATTTAAGTTTTACTTTGATTTTATTTTTTTACAACAATTAATCACCCAAACTCATTAAAAGTCTCTACAAATAATCTTTGGTATGTTCGGCAAATTTAATGTCAATATTTAAGTCAATAGGATGTGTAACCACCTCTCTTACGGTACAGTTCCATAACACAGCGTCTCATACTCTGTACAAGCCTTCTGAACTTTAGTAGAGCAAATTTATTCCATTCTTCAACAATTGCCCCTCTTAAATCGCCAAGACTTTGCAAAGGTGGATCTCTGCGATTGAGATTTCTGCCAATGGCATCCCAGACATGTTCGATAGTGTTCAGGTCTGGAGACATGAAAGGCCAAAAGATAGTGTCAATGGCTTCTTGATCTTTGTAATTGGTTACAATCCTTGCCCTGTGTGGTCTAGCGTTGTCGTCCATGTACGAGGGTCTTGACGCAAGCTGGGGATTCTCAAAATGAGGGACTACAATGTTTCTAAGCATCAAATCCCTGTATGTCTGTCTGTTCATGTTACCCTGCAAAATATGCATACCCACCTTACAACAGTATGAGAAGAAACCCCATACCGTAACACCACCATCAACGATTGCTGTCGTTGGGCAATTGTTGTTTTGGTGATAGGCAGTTTTATTACCCCGCCAAACTCGTATTCTGCCGTCTTTTGGTCGTAACAGAAACCAACTCTCATCTGACCAATGAATATTTTGCCAGGTTCTCATGTTCCATCGTTGATGTTCATTAGCCCTTTGAAACCTGATTATACGGTGCCTGGCTGTTAGGGCACGTCTTTTGACAACACGACGTGCTCTTAGGAAGCATCTATGAAGTCGACGGACCAATGTTCGAACACTAACACGACCACCTGGAGGCCAGTGGTGTCTAAGCTATGGGGCAGGAGTAAATGGGTTAGCTTTAGCACGACCAATAAGTATTCTGTCATCACGATAAGTAGTTAAACAGGGTCTTCCGGACCTTGGTCTATCATTTACAGTTCCTGTGTCAATATGACATTGTAAAAATCTGACAATGACGTGCGATTAACTTTGAAATGGTTACCAATGCTCCTAGTGCTCCTACCGGCATTTGGCATTTGAATTGCTTGTCAACGTTCAGTCACAGATAACTTACAGCTTGCCATATTTCACAGTGACTTGGTGAAGGTCAAATTTTACCTGTTCGCGGGACAGTAGGAAGATGATTTAAAGGCATTGAAACAGTGTATTTGTAAAACTGCAGATGACCTTTAATAAAAGATTGCTTGGCGGGAATATCAGAGTTTAATTTTTTTGGTCGTAATGAATTTTCTTAGTGTATGCTATAGGCAATTCATAACACCAAACATAAATATTTTTTTCGCAATAGTTACAAAAATATTGACAGTTTTATTTAGGTGGTGCTTAACTTTTGGTGGACTGTATATATAGTCTGAAAACAGATTTACTAAGTATTGCGCAACAGCACAGTGTATTGCACAACAGCAAGAAATCTTCAATTGAATATAAATTCAAATCATACAACCAATTTCAAGTTCTTTGACTACATTTATTCTGTGTCAGAAACCTATAATGTGTCCAATATTTAATTACAATCCAAATTCAGACCTATATCAAGCTTGAATATTGTGTCCATTTTTGCCCCAACTGTTCAGAGTTGGACCTCTGCGGTCGTATCCAGCTGCGCTCGGCGAAGCAGTTTATTGTCCTTAAGACAAACAGGGTAGGCAATTTGATTGAAATACAGATCCTGTGTCCACGCTTTGCTTACAAGGATCTGACAAGGCTCCATTCAACTTTCTATTTTAAAGATCTTTCCAGATCCTCTGGCTTTGTCATTATGATATTCAACTTCAAAAATTTGAAGGCATATTTTTCATTGGCTGATGTAATAATTACCAGAACAGAAAGTAGAATGAAATGTCAGATCCTTGTTAGTGAAGACTGGACACACTATCTGTATTTCAATTGGGTTGACAGGGTTGGTAACATAGAATTTTTTCTCAATTTTTCATCTTTAGTATTTGGGAGACCGTCAATTTTGTCAGGATTCACTACCAAAAGTACTTATAAAAACATCAGGGTTGGTTGGGAAACCCTAAAACTCAATTGCTTGGTGTTTTTTTTTTTTTACCTGAACAAGCATACATGTGTATTATACTCAGTAAATTAAAAAAAATATGGATGCCATTTGTTTCAAAAAGTTCCTGAAAGCTATTGGTTAATTTTTAATCAGTCGTCACTGTGGTGTTAAAACTATTTTGCATTACAGGTAATGAAGAAATCATACATTTAGCAGGTGATGAAAATGATGGAATAAATGGAAATGTTGATTCTGGTCACCTGTTTACTATTTGTGGTAGACAGTTTAACAAAGCTAATGTGAAAATTGATAACTTTTGGGATGTAGTGGGCACCAGTAAGGCCAAGAAAAATAATGACAAAGATAAAAAGTGCAAGTATGTTCTTATATCTAGAGTTCTTTGTTTTTTTATATAATATGCAAAACCATACATATATATATAAAAATAAGAAGATTTGGTATGATTGCCTATGAGACAACTATCCAGTAGAGACCAAATGATGTAGATGTAAATAACTATAGGTCACTGTACAGTCTTCAACAAGAAGTATAACCCATACAGTATAGCCTGCTATAAAAGACCATATCATGACAAAATGTAAACCAATTCAAATTTAGAGAAAATCATTTATGTACAAACAAAAAACAAAGATCAAATATGACAGTTACAGCTTGTTTCATAGGTCATGTAGGTTAGGAGTTACTGAAAAAAAATTGATTTAAGTCAATAAGAAAAACAATTATGATACTCAGTCAAACAGTATTTCATAATTATTAATTAATTGCACAATCTTAATTTTCTCATTTTTTATGCCCCCGCCGAAGCGGAGGGGGCATTAAGTTTACCCTTGTCCGTCGGTACGTACGTCCCAAAATTGGTTTCCGTTCTCTAACTTAAGTTTGCCTCAACCAAATGTTATCAAACTGATACACAATGTTTATTACCACAAAACACAAATCAGGTTTGAGTTTTGGTGTCGTCACTTTAACCGTTCTAGAGTTATGCCCCTTTATAAATGGAAAAATTGCAAAATTTCATTTCCGTTCTCTTACTTAAGTTTGCCTCATCCAAATGTTATGAAACTTATACACAATGCTTATTACCACAATACACAGATCAACTTTGAATTTTGGGGGCGTCACTTTTACTGTTCTAGAGTTATGCCCCTTTACAAATGGAAAAATTGCTAAATTTTTCATTTTTTTTCCAAAAATATCAGTCATTATTCAAGTAATTTTTAAAATTGGAGTTATCTTCCTTTGTCCATGATTATAGTTAAATCAACTACAATCAATGCTTTATACAATGCAATGTTTAATTTTGCCCTCCACTGATAAAACACAGATCAAATTGAATTTGGGTAGTGTCACTTTAACCATTATTGAGTTATGCCCCTTTATAAATCGAAAAATTGCAAAATTTTTAGTTTCCATTCTGCAACTTAAGTTTGCCCCAACCAAACACAATACTCATTACCACAAAACTAAGATCAAGTAAAAAATATTGTTTCCATTCTCTAACTTTAGTTTGCATCAACCAAATGTTATGAAACTTATACACAGTGCTTATTACTACATAATACAGATTAAGTACGAAATAAGGTGGCGTCACTTTTACCATTCTTAAGTTATGTCCCTTTATAAACATAAAAATTGCTGAATTTTTCGTTTCCGTTCTCTAACTTTAGTTTGTCTCAACCAAATGTTATAAAACTTATACACAACCATTCTAGAGTTATGCGTGTTTACAAATAGAAAAATTGCTGAATTTTTTGTTTCTGTTCTCTACTTAAGTTAGCCTCAACCAAATGTTATGAGACTTACACACAATGCTTATTACCACAAAACTCAGATCAAGTTCAAATTTGGGTAGCGTCACTTTTACCGTTCTTCAGTTATGTCCCTTTATAACTATATGATATGCAAGCGGGGGCATCATCTGTGTCCACATGTGTCCACAAGCCACATTTTTGATATCTCAATATTGAATATTTTTTCTCCATAGAATTTGATAATATCATGCTTTTAATTATAACCGAAAAGGTTTAATTTGGTAAATTGGTGTTTTCAGAGCATTCCCACCAAATGAAATAATAGAAAGAGGAAAGTCAAGGTTAGGATCAATACCTTATAATGTACTATGGAGCAATTGTGAACATTTTGCTGCTTGGTGTAGAAATGGAGAAAACTGGTCTCAACAGGTTTGTGACTTGTTATATATTTTGCAAACATAGAATAAAAGTTAATTTATTGATAATTGTAAAAAAAATTGATGTGAACTTGATATTGTTTCATAGTGACAAAAGTATGAAAAGTTATTCCCTCTTTAAACTGATTTTGATAATTGAGAACATATCAATAATATTTATCTGCAAAACTAATTATATGTGCAAGAAAACATGTTGTTAGCAAATGAACCATGAAAATTTGTATGACATTGAAGTTTGTTTCTTTACACTTTAACTATACTGAGTAAAAAATTAGCAACATATATCCCCGAGGAACCAGTAATGACGCACCTAAGGTTGCTTTTGTCTCTGCATTTAATCTACCATTTAAAAGAATTAGAAAAACGGAATGGAATAAAAGAATGATAACTTGTTAATATATTTCAGTCATTAAACAGTTGATATTTGAAACAGTAATAGCAATAAAATTCATGTTTGCTAACATGACAGACGGACTGCCAACTAATGATGGGTACCAGTAATGACGCACTGTAAACAAACCAGTAAAAACCACTTGCACGTACCTGATTATTGAAAAATTGCTTCAATCCGGATTCTTTAAAGTTAACACTGTTCAACAAATTCAATTTTATTAACAACTTTTGACATTTTATTCACTTAAATAATCATGATGATAGTAACACAAAATTTTGATCAATTTAATTGTAACCTATATTTTTCAAATTTAATATATAATTGTTCAAAATTTATAAAAGTGAAATATATTTGAAAATAAAAAGTAATTGCATTCATAATACAACATTGACAATAAAACATTTATCAATGTATACTCCATACATTGAATGGAAAAAAATGATTAACCATAACAAATTATATAAGCGACGATCATTTGTTCTACAGTGATTCCCGCTTAAATGTAAAACCATGTCACATGACAGTCACGTGAGTTGAAAAACACAAAATAGGGAATCAGACAGCTACAAACTTTTATTGACCAAAGTGGATATAGAACTGATAATCATTCAGGGAAGGGTAGAATGTTTTTGACCTTAATAAAATGGCGGAAATTGCATTGTCTTTAATATTTTATGCATGAATTACATTTCTGGGCAGAGTTTTAGGCATCTTTGTTGTAGTCAGATGACCTTCACCATCATGTAATGAACTGCAAATGTTGATGATGTCACGGCTTTTGTTTAGAAATATAAAACCAAAAACTAAATCGGTGCGTCATTTCTGGTCCGCGTCAAAACAGGTACCAAGATTATACTTTAATTAAAAAACTTTAATTAAAACTTTCAAAAGTAATAGTTATATATATCTCGACAAAACTAAATTATTTATATTGAACATTGCATTGTAAGCACTTTCACTCCAACATTTCTTGTCAAATTTTTATAAAATTTCATTATATCAAAGGCTGTTATCAGCAAGTCTTGGAAGACTAAATATTTGAACAGGAGAAAAGCCCCTTGGAAATAGAAATGATACGGAAAACAAAATTGTTAGCAATTCATGCACATTTTTTGTAAGATATTTATTAAAAAGCAATTTCTTGTATATTGGTAGTTTGGAATTTTACAATGCTCATTGTACACTGCAAATGTCAATCAAGTCTTGGCTTCTAAGGAAAGGAATGATTTTCTATTTGGTCTTGAGCTTGATAATGTTAAGTCGTAGCGTGTAAGCAATTTTAACATCTGCAGTGCAGCCTTGTCTTGTCTGCTGATCCTCTTTATAAGAAGTATACAGCTGTTTTATATGACTCAATGAATATGCAAACATATATTATATAAATCTATATCTGAATTGTATTTGTTGAGACTGAAAGCACACAATTTACTAAGGAGAAGACACTGAAACATTTAGACAACATGAGAAAAGAGACTATGCAAAATGTGCAGAATTTATTTCCCTTAAAAAGTAAACTATTGATGTCTCTCAGATTTGTGTGTCCTTGAATTGCTGTCTCATTGAAATATAACTGGTATCTCTAGTTATTAATATGAATGTAGTCCAATTTGGTAATTTAGTTTATCAAACAATTCCATTCTTTGTTGATCTTGTGTAAAATGCACTGACTTATGGTTTGACAAGTCACAAAACAAGTCATCATCTTAATATTTGTGTGCATTTCAGGCTGATAGTTTCTTACAATGGGTAATGGGCATTGGTGCTGCAGTTGTTGTTGGTGGAATGGCTTATGCTGGATATTCTGAATCAAAGAAGAAGAAAGAGAATACACAACAGCCCTTATAGACCCAAGACCATATGCATCATTTAAATTGATTAATGTTATTCATGTTTAAGTATAAGATATGTTGAATGATGTCTGGTATCTGCAAAATGTTATTTTTTGGTACCTTGTATTTTTGGTTTGGGGTATCATATCATTGACATTGAAATTTATCATATATTTTATTCAAAATGTACCTGTTTTCAATTCAAAAAAAGGCTGTATCTCATTTGACACTTGTATACCTTACATATGTACTTCATATGTGATCTTCAAAACACATTTAAAGCTTTTATCAACCATTGTACAGTGAAATATCAAATGCACTTTTTATGAAAAAGTATAAAAAATAGCAATAGTTAATCTCCATTTTGTATAAGACAATTATTAGGAGAAGGGGAGACACACATTTTTTACCAATCACTATCTTTAATATATTCAATTCTGATTTCTTTTGATTTTAAAGATTTTAATTTTTGTTGTTCCTTAGTTTTGCAAAATAAGTATATTCAGAACTATAAACCAACTTATTTGTTCAGATCTATTCAACCCTACCTACACAAATACCTAAATTTTTGTCATGTATCCAGTGTGTGAAACCGTTTTTTTTTCTTACTCGCCAAATTGGCGAACAGCTTTTCATTTTAACTTGCCAAATTGAAATTCCACTTGCCAGCTTAGCTAGTGACTTACTTTTGGGACTTGCCGTGACTTTTCAATACATAATTTTTGTATGTATTAAAAGATATTATTCCAAGTCTACTTACAAAACGTATAAATATAAGATATGTTGAATGATGTCTGGCAAAATGTTTAAATATAAGATATGTTGAATGATGTCTGGCAACTGCAAAATGTTATTTTTTGGTACCTTTTATTTTTGGTTTGGGGTATCATATCATATATATATTTTTTTTAAATCTATAACTAGCAACTTGACAATTTAAATTACTATTTACACATATAGTAGTCTCAGTTATACATGTTATAAGGGAGCAGTCTATGTTATCTTTCGATTAACTGGGGAGGTTGGTATCATATAGGTTTTCACCACAAGTCAAAAGTTATTTTTTATGTCATGACCAGACATTATATTAATAACAAATAACAAATGCTGGAGTTATTGAGCAGCCTCTTGAAAAATTACACTATGTGTACAATTTCTGCACCAAAGGCTTTTTTATGTTATGTTTTGTTTCTAGTTTTGCTTTTCTTTTTAGTTCCTTTCATTTTTTAATTATTCTAAGCTAAGCCCTAAAAACTTGTCCATATTGAAATTACTATTTCAAAATTTGCCACCAGAATGGCCAGATTGAACTTGCTGAACATTCAGAGAAGTTTAAAAAATGTCCTGTCCATCCTGTATTTCTCTTTAAATAAACATAAATGGACCATAGGAAGGTAAACATATTATACATTTTTTTGTTTGTCACCCATTGATACCACACTCTATGAATAAAACATTTATTTCAGTCACATCAAGAAATGAAAATCAGTGTGGTCGGGGTCGTATTATAAGTTTTAGTATGCTACTTCAATGAAGTGTCAAGGTTGTCATAATAATGTTTTAGTTTGCCTATTGTGATTAATAAATTGTTATGGAGCTAGGAATATCATTGTCTAGTAACACTCCACATTGAAATTGGTTCAACAGACTAAAAATTTGTCAACCTTTGATAATTTAAGGCCTGGCAACTGTCAAAATACTTCAACTGGCCAGGGAAATATCACTCGCCACATTGATAAAATTGGAACTTATTTTCAGTAATCGATTAACACTTGGGAATATTTCCAAGAATGAGGCATAAGTATTAAAATCGAATTGATCATTGAAACTTGAATTCAGCAAAAAAAGTCTGTACACTTTATATGACTTGATATTTGTTTACCTGCATTTTCACCTTCAGAGGTTGACAGGTATGTTAATATTATGATTTTACATGAAGTAAAGTGTATGAAATAAGGTTATTTGATAAATATGTAAATTTTTCAGGGCATCTTTTTGTTTTCAATGAAACTGTTTAAGTATTAAAGAATTGTGCACACTTTATTTATTTATGCTGTTATATTAATTTTATTTTAAAAATTTATGGAAAGTTGTATATGTATACATGTCTATCTGTGATTAAAGTTCAACACTTATTTTAATGAAGAATTTTGTTAAATACCTCAGCCGTTTGTTATTTTGAATTCTTATTTTGATGTAATGATCCGTTCTACAAATGAAACAACTATATTTAACATATTAGCATATGAATATATTATATTAATACCCAAGACATAAAGGCTAACTGCATTATCTCCACTTGTCCCGTTTTGCATATTTTCATCCTTGACATGCCATTTTCTTCACAGCCTTTTTTCTCAACATACCAGTGCAGCTTTGGTACAAAGCATGTCCTTTGGTGTCTAAGATGGAAAGGTTCACTGAGCTCTTCAACAGTTTTTTTGCTAAATACAAAAAAGTTAATATTTTCAGACATTGATCTATTATTGTTTTATACTGCTGCTATGAAATTCTACAACCATGACTATTATTGTCACTTAAGTGTGAACAAACAAAAAAAGCCTTATTTTCTGTCCCAAAATAAGCCTCTAAAGGAGTAAGGGTTAAAATTGGCCCTCAGATTTTGATGTTTTTATAAATCAGGGCATTTTGCCTCAACCAAATGTTATGAAACTTATACACAATGCTTATTACCACAAAATACAGATTAAATTTGAATTTTGGTGGGGTCACTTTAACCATTCTCGATTTATGCCCCTTTATAAATGGAAAAAAAAAAATGCTAAATTTTCAGTTTCCGTTCTCTAACTTAAGTTGCCTCAACCAAATGTTATGAAACTTATACACAATGCTCATTACCACAAAACACAGATCAAGTTGAATTTTGGTGGCATCACTTTAACCATTATCGAGTTATGCCCCTTTATAAATCGAAAAATTGCAAAATTTTTAGTTTCCCTTCTGTAACTTAAGTTTGCCCCAACCAAACATTATGAAACCTATACACAATACTTATTACCACAAAACTCAGATCAAGTACAAATTTGGGTAGCGTCACTTTCATTTTATCTATTGAAAATAGCAAAGATGTTAAGCACAATAAGATGTACTTATAGGAGTTATTGACTATGATATATGATTTTTACCTATTTTATCACTATTTGCTGAAACTGTAATAGATTGAGAGAAACTAAAAAAGCAAAATGGTTAAGCACAATAAAATCTACAAGTAAGTCAAGATTATGGGCAATTATTTACATGTCATGCACTATCTCTAGTATGCCCAGATCAAATTACTACTATCTTTACAATGTTGTTGAGATCTGTAAATGTAGGCTTGTGTTTTACTTGAAAATTTACTGATTTGTTGTTCCAGAGTTATTGGACTTTTTACAGTAACATTTAAGGCAACAATTTTAATATGTACAAGACAAATGTATCATGTGCTCATGGCACAGCTGTTTATTATTATTTTTTTCCAACATTTTGGCTTTTATCTTGAACACTTTAATAGATGGATAGAAAATTTGAATTTTAAAAATGCCCCTGCAATGTCACTGTCTAGCAAAATTCACAGTTATGGTTTTTTTATGTCCCCGCCGTAGCAGAGGGGGCATTAAGTTTTACCCTTGTCCGTCTGTATGTACGTACATACGTCCGTACATCCCAAAATTGGTTTCCGTTCTCTAACTTGAGTTTGCCTCAACCAAATGTTATGAAACTTATACACAATGCTTATTACCACAAAACACAGATCAAGTTTGAATTTTGGTGGCATCACTTTAACCGTTCTAGAGTTATGCCCCTTTATTAATGGAAAAATTGCAAAATTTTTAGTTTCCGTTCTCTTACTTAAGTTTGCCTCAACCAAATGATATGAAACTTATACAAAATGCTTATTACCACATAATACAAATCAAGTTTGAATTTTGGTAGCGTCATTCTAACCGTTCTAGAGTTATGCCCTTTTATAAAGAAAAAATTTTAAAAATTTTAGTTTCCTTTCTCTAACTTAAGTTTGCCTCTACCAAATGTTATGAAACTTATACATAATGCTTATTACGACAAAACACAGTTCAAGTTCGAATTTTGGTGGCGTCACTTTAACTGTTCTAGAGTTGTGCCCCTTTATAAATGGAAAAATTGCAAAATGTCAAGTTTCCGTTCTCTAACTTAAGTTTGCCTCTACCAAATATTATGAAACTTATACATAATGCTTATTACGACAAAACACAGATCAAGTTTGAATTTTGATGGCGTCACTCAAACCGTTCTAGAGTTATGTCCCTTTATAAATGGAAAAATTGCAAAATTTTTATTTTCTTTTAAATATCAAGTAATTTTTAAAATTGGAGTTATCTTCCTTTGTCCATGATTATAGTTGAATCAACTACAACCAATGCTTGATACAATGCAATGTTTAATTTTGACTTCCACTGATAAAACACAGATCAAGTTGAATTTGGGTAGTGTCACTTTAACCATTATTGAGTTATTTATGTTATAAATCGAAAGATTGCAAAATTTTTAGTTTCCATTCTGTAACTTAAGTTTGCCCCAACCAAACATTATGAAACCTATACACAATATTCATTACCACAAAACTAATATCAAGTACAATTTTTTTGTTTCTGTTTTCTAACTTTAGTTTGCTTCAACCAAATGTTATGAAACTTATACACAATGCTTATTACTACATAATACAGATTAAGTACGAAATCTGGTGGCGACACTTTTACCATTCTTGAGTTATGTCCCTGTATAAACATAAAAATTGCTGATTTTTTCGTTTCTGTTCTCTAACTTTAGTTTGTCTCAACCAAATGTTATAAAACTTATACACAACCATTCTAGAGTAATGCGTGTTTACTAATAGAAAAATTGCTGAATATTTAGTTTCTGTTCTCTACTTAAGTTAGCCTCAACCAAATGTTATGAAACTTACACACAATGCTTATTACCACAAAACTCAGATCAAGTTCAAATTTGGGTAGTGTCACTTTTACCGTTCTTCAGTTATGTCCCTTTATAACTATATGATATGCAAGCAGGGGCATCATCTGTGTCCACATGTGGACACTATCCACATTTATTTTCTAAATGCCTTCACATATTTAGCTGATTTTTAGTATGATGAGTTACAGATGGAGTTTACGTTTGGTTGCACTATGCTGATTTTGGCCAAAATTACTGGCTTTGGACTTTGAAAATTTCGTGGAAATAACTGTTATACAGATTTTTTTGTCCCCGCGCAACGCGTTGTGGGGGACATAGAAATACTGGGCGTCCGTCCGGTTTTGTTAGCACTCTCACGTGTACAATTCTTGCCAGATATATATGAAACTTATATCATAGGTTTATATCAGCAATGTCTTGGACGAGTTCGAAAATCAGTGCAGATCAATCATTTTTAAAAGAGTTATGCCCCTTGCAAACATTAATTATATGAAAAATTGCATCGTTAGCGCTCTCATTTGTACAATTCGTGCCAGATTTTTAAGAAACTTATATCATAGGTTTATATTACCAATGTCTGGGATGAGTTCGAAAATCAGTGCCGATCAATTATTTTTAAAAGAGTTATGCCCCTTGGAAACATAAATTTTATTGAAAACTGCATCGTTAGCCCTCTCATGTGTACAATTCTTACCAGATTTTTATGAAACTTATATCATAGGTTTATATCCACAATGTCTTGAACGAGTTCGAAAATCAGGGCAGATCAATTATTTTTAAAAGAGTTATGCCCCTTGGAAATATTAATTATATGGAGAATTGCATTGTAAGCGCTCTCATATGTACGATTCTTGCCAGAATTTTATGAAACTTATATCATAGGTTATTATCAGCAATGTCTTTGACTCTTTCGAAAATAAGTTCTGATCAAATATTTTTAACGAGTTATGCTTCTTGGAAATATTAATTATAACAGAAATCGCATTGCATTTGCTCTGAAGCCTTCCTTTCTCTATGATATTTATTAAAAGTTTTAAAGAACAAAAAAAAAGTGTTTTTTTAGTTATTGCCCTTGTATCTTGGATAGATAAAATATGTGCAACGCGGGGGACATTGGAACTCTTCTTTTTATTTCTAAATGCCTTCACATATTGAGCTGAATTTTAGTATGTTAATCTACTGTGATAAGTTACAGATCGAATTTACTCTTGGTTTTCCGCTCCATTTATTTTTATGGAAATAACGGGCTTTGGACTTTGAAAATTTAGTGAAAATAACAGTTATACAGACTTTTTTTTCTAAATGCCTTCACATATTGGACTGACATATTGGACTGATTTTTAGTATGCGAGTCGATTGTGATGAGTTACAGATCGAGTTTACATTTGGTTCTGCTCCATTGATATTTGCCAAAATTAAAGGTTTTAGAATTTGAAAATTTCTTAAAAATAACAGGTATACTGACTTTTTTTCTAATCGCCTTCACATATTGTGCTGATATTTAGTATTAGAGTCTTCTATGATGAATTACAGATCAAGTAGGGTTCACTGATCCGACCTCATTTCATGGATCAATGATCAAGGTTAAAGTCATGTAATCAAGTCCGTATCTCAGATACTATAAGCATTAGGTCAACTGTATTTGGTTGTATGGAATGATCGTAAGGTGTATATGTCCGACTGGCAGGTTTCATCTGACCTTGACGTCATTTTCAAGGTTCATTGGACGATGTTTAATTTTTGTGGTTTGACCTATTTCTCAGATACTGTAAGCAAAAGGGCAACTATATTTGGTGCATGGAATGATTGTAAGGTGTACATGTCCGTCTGGTAGGTTTAATCTGACCTAGACCTCTTTTTTTATGGTTCATTGGACAATGTTTTGTTTTTGTGGTTTGGTCTATTTCTCAGATATTATAAGCAATAGGTCAATTATATATGGTGTATGGAGCTATTGTAAGGTGTACATGTCCGACTCGCAGGTTTCATCTGACCTTGACCACAATTTCATGGTTCATTGGACAATGTTTAATTTTTGTAGTTTGGTCTATTTCTCAGATACTATAAGCCATAGGGCAAATTATCTAGTGTATGTAATGATTGTGAGGAGTAAATGTCCGTCTAGCAGGTTTCATCTGACCTTGGCCTCATTTTCATTGTTAATTGGACAATGTTTATTTTCGTGGTTTGGTCTATTTCTCAGATACTATAAGCCATAGGGCAACGTATCTAGTGTATGGGATGATTGTAAGGAGTAAATGTCCGTCTAGCAGGTTTCATCTGACCTTGGTCTCATTTTCATTGTTAATTGGACAATGTTTTTTTTTTTTGGTTTGGTCTATTTTTCAGATATTTTAAGCAATAAGTCAATTATATATGGTGTATGGAAGTTGAACGATTGTAAGGTGTACATGGATGTCTGGTAGGGTTCATATGACCTTTACCTCATTTCATGGTTCATTGGTCAATGCTAAGTTTTCCTAATGTTGTCAGTTTATCAGATACTATAAGCAATACGTCAACTATATGTGATGTATGGAACAATTGTGAGGTGTTCATGTCTGTCTTGCAGGGTTTATATAAACTTGACCTCATTTTCACGGTTCATTCAATGTTAAGATTTTGTATTTTAATCTTTTTCACAGGTACTGTTAGCGATAGGACCACTATATTTGGTGTATGGAATGATTATAATTAAGGTGTACGTGTCTATCTGGCATGATTCATCTGACCGAAAGATTGATAATTCTAAGTTTAAGCGATACTTGTAGTAAAATCTTCATATTAGAGATTTCATTATAAATTCAATGATAAGTGAAGACATTTCAGCGTGTACACTCTTGTTTGCAGAAACCATAATAGAAAGAAATAGTAAATATCAAACATGTTAAGCAGAATAAGATCAGAGAGGCGAAAAATACCAAAGGGACATTCAAACTCGTAAGTCGAAAATAAACTGACAACGCCATGTATAAAAAAGAAAAAGACAAACAGACAAACAGTACCCAAAACACAACATAGAACACTAAGTCAACATAGCTGAAATCGTCAACTGACTCCTTATGGGAGTTATTGCCCCTTACTGACCACTTCTACTATTTCAATGATAAGTAAAGACATTTCAGCGTGTACACTCTTGTTTGCAGAAACCATAATAGAGAGAAATAGTAGATATCAAACATGTTAAGCACAATAAAATCTGAGAGGCCAAAGATACCAAAGGAACATTCAAACTCATGGTCGAAAATTTTAACTAACCCCTCAAAGCAGTTATTGCCCTTAAATTTTTTTACTAATTTTTGCGTTTACTACAGAACATGTAGTTCTTTGTACGATAGAAATTAGCTTGATCAAACTTGGTATACAGATGCATCATGGGCTGGTGGTGTATCATATACCATAGTCAGGTCACTTTGACATTTGACTCCTATTGAAGCAAATATTTGTCCAATTCGTGTCCGGCTCATAATTTTTGTACCGTAAATCTTCAGTTGATTAAACTTGGTATGCAGTTGCATCATGGACTGGAGATGTGTAATTTCTCAATCATTTGCATGCAGCTCTGAAGGTCCATACACGTACTGGTCTTGATTTACTTTTAAATAAAAGATGGAGACAATATTCCCTCATAATTATTCACTTTTAGTATCTATTTATAAACGTATGGTATTAACAGTGCACGGACACCAATACACATCTTACATATTATATTATTTTCTGAAAGAAACGATTGGTAGCTATATAACAACGTTGACAGTATGGAACAACTCCTGTCCGTAATATGTGTTTGGGCCAATGGCAAGTTGACATTTGGGCTAGTCCTAAGATGTAAAGGTAAATTTCGTGTAAAATATCTTTATTTTAATTATATACTTATATTCTCTATGTAACAAATGCCATTCTATTTATAACATTTTCTTGTTTTATGTACCCATTCTGTGCTCACCACATGGTTGTGACAGTTGAATTTTTTGTAAGACAAGTCGTTATTGCGCTAAATACAGTTTAAACTATTTACAACGTGAAGGTACAAAAATGTAAAAAAACCCAGCTATGTTAACATATAAAAAATTACAACCAATAGATTTTTCTCAAAATTGGTTTCGGTCTTTTAAATTTGAATCTAACAGCCTTTTAACACAGTAGTATTGTGATACTGCGATACTGTTGATCTTCACCGTAAACTCCTTTTAATGGTGTAACACGTCAAGTTCTTTTCTTTTCAAACTAGCATGGTTTCCCTGTTGAAGGCATTTGTATACACAATTGTAAATTTTACATTTTTTTGTAAAATTTTGAATCGAAGAATGCAACGGACCAAACAAAAATAATGTGTAGTACAAAAAACAATATATAACTACTTCAATGTCAATAAACGTTTCAATGGTAGCAAACAAATCATTATTTGGAATGATAAAATCCTTAATAATAATTCATGTTTAATTGTTTACCTCCTCGGAGACGGTCTTAAGTTGAACGATGGACAGTCTTCGGGCTGAATGTTTTCTTACTACCTAATTGGAAGATATTACTGAATCTTTCATAGTAAAAGTCTGTTGATTGGTTTGGCAATTTGAAACCTAGTAATTGTCCTTCACTCCCGCAGAGCGTCGGATTGAACTCTTTATTTTAGTTATTAAAGTTGCATCGTGATCAATCATGCATATCGGTACACAGGAACATTATTCTATAAATAGCCGAAACTCCTGCAATTTTGTAATGTGTAAAAACGCACACGTGATCATTCCACATTTTATCCAGTCGCTCGTTGTTACGAATGTTTAAGAGTTATTATAGTTGAAACGTATATGAAAACCTAGGGACACACCGCGCATGCTTTTTTCCTCTGTTATACATATTGATACTTAGTAAGATAATCCAACGATAACAATTTAATTGAAAAACGGATATAACCAAATCAATTAATTTCGATTAATATTAATTAAAGCTATCTTATCGTGGCAAGATAGCAGAATGCGAAGAACATTAGACGAGGAGATAATAATAAGAAGAAATAAATGGAGAATGTGTCTATGGGCCACAGATGCTCCCGCTGGTAAATATGCACGAGTCAACTTCCACATACAGATGCAGGATTCACGTAGTGAAGACCGTTTTGTATTAATAAGCATTGTGTATAAGTTTCATAACATTTGGTTGAGGCAAACTAAAGTTAGAGAACGGAAACAACAGATTTAGCAATTTGTCCATTTATAAAGGAGCATAACTCATGAACGGAAAAAGTGACGCCGCCCAATTTCGAATTTGATCTG
The DNA here is from genome assembly GCA_017311375.1 of Mytilus coruscus. Classification (NCBI taxonomy): domain Eukaryota; kingdom Metazoa; phylum Mollusca; class Bivalvia; order Mytilida; family Mytilidae; genus Mytilus; species Mytilus coruscus. Next base: position 69,815,767 of record CM029596.1, read on the forward strand.
TATTTCGTGGTAATAAGCATTGTGTATAAGTTTCATAACATTTGGTTGAGGCAAACTAAAGTGAGAAAACGGCAACGAAAAATTCAGCAATTTTTATGTTTATAAAGGGGCATAACTCATAAATGGTAAAAGTGACGTCACCCAATTTCGAACTCGATCTGTGTTTTGTGGTAATTAGCATTGTGCATAAGTTTCATAACATTTGGTTGAGGCAAACTAAAGTTAGAGAACGGAAACGAAAAATTCAGCAATTTTTATGTTTATAAAGGGCATAACTCGTGAACGGTAAAAGTGACGCAATCTTATTTCGAACTTGATCTGTGTTTTGTGGTAATAAGCATTGTGTATAAGTTTCATAACATTTGGTTGAGGCAAACTATAGTTAGAGAACGGAAACGAAAAATTCAGCAATTTTTATGTTTATAAAGGGCCATAACTCATGAACGGTAAAAGTGACGACACCCAATTTCGAACTTGATCTGTGTTTTGTGGTAATAAGCATTGTGTATAAGTTTCATAATATTTGGTTGAGGCAAACTAAAGTTAGAGAACTGAAGCGAAAAATTCAGCAATTTTTATATTTATAAAGGGGCATAACTCATGAACGGTAAAAGTGATGCCACCCAATTTCGAACTTGATCTGTGTTTTGTGGTAATAAGCATTGTGTATAAGTTTCATAACATTTGGTTGAGGCAAACTAAAGTTAGAGAACGGAAACGAAAAATTCAGCAATTTTTATATTTATAAAGGGACATAACTCGTGAACGGTAAAAGTGGGGCCGCCTAATTTCGAACTTGATCTGTATTTTTTTGGTACTAAGCATTGTGTATAACTTTCATAACATTTGGTTGAGGCAAACTAAAGTTAGAGAACGGAAACGACAGATTTAGCAATTTTTTCATTCATAAAGGGCATAACTCATGAAGGGTAAAGGTGACGCCACCCAATTTCGAACTTGATCTGTGTTTTGTAGTATTAAGCATTGTGTATAAGTTTCATAACATTTGGTTGAGGCAAACTAAAGTTAGAGAACAGAAACGAAAAATTCAGCAATTTTTATGTTTATAAAGGGCATAACTCGTGAACGGTAAAAATGACACAACCTTATTTCGAACTTGGTCTGTGTTTTGTGGTAACAAGCATTGTGTATAAGTTTCATAACATTTGGTTGAGGCAAACTAAAGTTAGTGAACGGAAACGAAAAATTCAGCAATTTTTATGTTTATAAAGGGGCATAACTCACGAACGGTAAAAGTGACACCATACAATTTCGAATTTGATCTGTTTTTTGTGTTTTTAAGCATTGTGTATAAGTTTTATGACATTTGGTTGAGGCAAACTGAAGTTAGAGAACGGAAACGAAAAATTCAGCATTTTATATATTTATAAAGGGGCCTAACTCGTGAACGGTAAAAGTGGGGTCGCCTAATTTCGAACTTGATCTGTATTTTTGTGGAACTTAGCATTGTGTATAACTTTCATAACATTTGGTTGAGGCAAACTAAAGTTAGAGAACAGAAACAAAAAATTCAGCAATGTTTATATTTATAAAGGGGCATAACTCGTGAACGGTAAAAGTGATACCGCCCAGTTTCGAACTTGATCTGTATTTTGTGGTACTAAGCATTGTATATACGTTTCATAACATTTGATTTAGGCAAACTGAAGTAAGAGAACGGAAACGACAGATTTAGCAATTTTTTCCATTTATAAAGGGGCATAACTCATGAACGGTAAAGGTGACGCCACCCAATTTCGAACTTGATCTGTGTTTTGTGTTAATAAGCATTGTGTATAAGTTTCATAACATTTGGTTGAGGCAAGCTAAAGTTAGAGAACGGAAACGAAAAAATCAGCAATTTTTATGTTTATAAAGGGGCATAACTCAGGAACGGTAAAACATTTGGTTGAGGCAAACTAAAGTTAGAGAGCGGAAACCAATTTTGGGGACGTACGCGGCGGACGTACGGACGGGACGGGATGGACAGACGGACGGACGGACAAGGGTAACAGTTAATGCCCCCTACGCTACGGCGGGGCATAAAAATGACTCTCAGACTATAACAGCAATTATTTGTGCATGTTAACATATTTTAATTTCTAAATATGATTTAAAGGAGATGTGAAGTATACATAAATGATTAAGACAGGCAACCCAATAAATCGACACATAAAGCTGCTTACTTCTAAAGTTCAAACAGCGCATGCCTCTTACAAGTTAGAAAGTCTTCTACAATGGCCATATTATGTCATTACAATATTTTTTACAGCATTGTGTATAAGTTTCATAACATTTGGTTGCGGCAAACTAAAGTTAGAGAACGGAAACGAAAAATTCAGCAATTTTTATGTTAATAAAGGGGCATAACTCATGAATGGTAAAAGTGACACCGCCCAATTTCGATCTTCATCTGTATTTTGTGGTAATAAGCATTGTATATAAGTTTCATAACATTCGGTTGCGGAAAACTAAAGTTAGAGAACGGAAACGAAAAATTCAGCAATTTTTATACTTATAAATGGGTATAACTCATGAACGGGAGGAGTGAGGCCTCCTTATTTCAAACTTGATCTGTATTTTGTGGTAATAAGCATTGTGTATAAGTTTTATAATATTTTGTAGAGGCAAACTAAAGTTAGAGAACGGAAACGAAAAATTCAGCAATTTTTATGTTTATAAAGGAGCACAACTCATGAACGGTTAAAGTGACGCCACCCAATTTCGAATTTGATCTGTGTTTTGTGGTAATAAGCATTGTGTATGAGTTTCATAACATTTGGTTGGGGCTAACAAAAATTTTGTGGTAATAAGCATTAATTGTGTATAAGTTTTATAATATTTTGTAGAGGCAAACTAAAGTTAGAGAACGGAAACGAAAAATTGAGCAATTTTTATGTTTATAAAGGGCATAACTCATGAACGGTAAAAGAGACGCTACCAAATTTCAAACTTGCTTGAGGTGTATGCTCTTATAATATTTAGAGTTATGGTGTGCTTGTTCATGTGAGAATTTCTCATATTAATACACCGTCAAAATTTCATGTTTGGTTAAATTTCTTCAAAATACTGGTCTGGTCATCTTTTTTGTATATTGCCCTTTCATACTATTTTAAACTGCTAGGTTTTCTTACAAATATTTCGATTAGCCCCGTGCTGTCTATCATTTGTTGTTTAGTTTTATATGTATTGTCTATTATTTGTTGTTTCGAAATTATTGGTCTTTTGTTGGGCAATGTATGACAAATATATGTTCAAAAACTTCGCCCGTAATTATAAAATATGTAATTCATTGACCGCTCCCGACATGTGTAACTTCAAGGCATATGTTAGCGGCGATCGATGTCTTTCAAAATTACTTTATTTTTATCAATAGTACCGCTTAAGTCGACGCTAGGGGCCGTCTTGACCTTGTTGTAGGGTATGAATGATTTGTTCATTGTTGAAGACCCTACGACAACTGTCAAGATGAAGAACAGGAATAAAAGCCCTGTTCATTGATAATTTTCTATGTTTTCTATGTATTGTGTGCGATTTTGTCCCATGTACATTTACTCCATATCCTTTCATTTTCTATTGATTCTAGAGTTTGTCTCTAGTGCTGTGTGGAGGCAGTAGAACGTTTCCCCGTGCTTGAGGTGTATGCTCTTATAATATTTACAGTTATGGTGTGCTTGTTCATGTGAGAATTTCTCATATTATTACACCGTCAAAAATTTCATGTTTGGTTAAATTTCTTCAAAATACTGGTCTGGTCATCTTTTTTGTATATTGCCCTTTCATACTATTTTAAACTGCTAGGTTTTCTTACAAATATTTCGATTAGCCCCGTGCTGTCTATCATTTGTTGTTTAGTTTTATATGTATTGTCTATCATTTGTTGTTTCGAAATTATTGGTCTTTTGTTGGACAATGTATGACAAATATATGTTCAAAAACCTCGCCCGTAATTATAAATTATGTAATTCATTGACCGCTCCGGACATGTGTAACTTCAAGGCATATTTTAGCGGCGATCGATGTCTTTCAAAATTACTTTATTTTTATCAATAGTACCGCTAGGGGCCGTCTTGACCTTGTTGTAGGGTATGAATGATTTGTTTATTGTTGAGGACCCTACGACAACTGTCAAGATGAAGAACAGGAATAAAAGCCCTGTTCATTGATAATTTTCTATGTTTTCTATGTATTGTGTGCGATTTTGTCCCATGTACATTTACTCCATATCCTTTCATTTTCTATTGATCTGTGTTTTGTGGTAATAAGCATTGTGTATAAGTTTTATGACATTTAGTTGAGGCAAACTAAAGTTAGAGAACGGAAACGAAAAATTCAGCATTTTTTATATTTATAAAGGGGCATAACTCGTGACCAGTAAAAGTTGTGCAGCCTAATTTCGAACTTGATCTGTATTTGTGTGGTGCTAAGCATTTGGTATTACTTTCATAACATTTGGTTGAGGCAAACTAAAGTTAGAGAACGGAACCAAAAAATCAGCAATTTTTATATTTATAAAGGGCATAACTCATGAACGGTAAAAGTGACACCGCCCAGTTTCAAACTTGATCTGTATTTTGTGGTACTAAGCATTGTGTATAAGTTTCATTTGATTGAGGCAAACTGAAGAAAGAGAACGGAAACGAAAAATTCAGCAATTTTTATGTTTATAAAGGGTCATAACTCATGAATGGTAAAAGTGACGCCACAAAATTTCGAACTTGATCTGTATTTTGTGGTTATAAGCATTGTGTATAAGTTTTATGATACTTGGTTGAGGCAAACTAAAGTTAGAGAACGGAAACAAAAAATTCAGCAATTTTTATATTTATAAAGGGGCATAACTCATGAACGGTAATCGTGACATCGCCCAATTTCGAACTTGATCTGTGTTTTGTGGTACTAAGCATTGTGTATAACTTTCATAACATTTGGTTGAGGCAAACTAAAGTTAGAGAACAGAAACAAAAAATTCAGCAATTTTTATATTTATAAAGGCGCATAACTCGTGAACGGTAAAAGTGATACCGCCCAGTTTCGAACTTGATCTGTATTTTGTGGTACTAAGCATTGTATATACGTTTCATAACATTTGATTTAGGCAAACTGAAGTAAGAGAACGGAAACGACAGATTTAGCAATTTTTTTCATTTATAAAGGGGCATAACTCATGAACGGTAAAGGTGACGCCACCCAATTTCGAACTTGATCTGTGTTTTGTGTTAATAAGCATTGTGTATCAGTTTCATAACATTTGGTTGAGGCAAGCTAAAGTTAGAGAACGGAAACAAAAAATCAGCAATGTTTATGTTTATAAAGGGGCATAACTCAGAAACGGTAAAACATTTGGTTGAGGCAAACTAAAGTTAGAGAGCGGAAACCAATTTTGGGGACGTACGCGGCGGACGTACGGACGGGACGGGATGGACAGACGGACGGACGGACGGACAAGGGTAACACTTAATGCCCGCAACGCTACGGCGGGGCATAAAAACGACTCTCAGACTATAACAGCAATTATTTGTGCATGTTAACATATTTTAATTTCTAAATATGATTTAAAGGAGATGTGAAGTATACATAAATGATTAAGACAGGCAACCCAATTAATCGACACATAAAACTGCTTACTTCTAAAGTTCAAACAGCGCATGCCTCTTACAAGTTAGAAAGTCTTCTACAATGGCCATATTATGTCATTACAATATTTTTTACAGCATTGTGTATACGTTTCATAACATTTGGTTGCGGCAAACTAAAGTTAGAGAACGGAAACGAAAAATTCAGCAATTTTTATGTTAATAAAGGGGCATAACTCATGAATGGTAAAAGTGACACCGCCCAATTTCGATCATCATCTGTATTTTGTGGTAATAAGCATTGTGTATAAGTTTCATAACATTCGGTTGCGGAAAACTAAAGTTAGAGAACGGAAACGAAAAATTCAGCAATTTTTATATTTATAAAGGGGTATAACTCATGAACGGGAGGAGTGAGGCCTCCTTATTTCAAACTTGATCTGTATTTTGTGGTAATAAGCATTGTGTATAAGTTTTATAATATTTTGTGGAGGCAAACTAAAGTTAGAGAACGGAAACGAAAAATTCAGCAATTTTTATGTTTATAAAGGAGCACAACTCATGAACGGTTAAAGTGACGCCACCCAATTTCGAATTTGATCTGTGTTTTGTGGTAATAAGCATTGTGTATGAGTTTCATAACATTTGGTTGGGGCTAACAAAAGTTAGAGAACGGAAACGAAAAATTGAGCAATTTTTATGTTTATAAAGGGCATAACTCATGAACGGTAAAAGAGACGCTACCAAATTTCAAACTTGCTTGAGGTGTATGCTCTTATAATATTTAGAGTTATGGTGTGCTTGTTCATGTGAGAATTTCTCATATTAATACACCGTCAAAATTTCATGTTTGGTTAAATTTCTTCAAAATACTGGTCTGGTCATCTTTTTTGTATATTGCCCTTTCATACTATTTTAAACTGCTAGGTTTTCTTACAAATATTTCGATTAGCCCCGTGCTGTCTATCATTTGTTGTTTAGTTTTATATGTATTGTCTATCATTTGTTGTTTCGAAATTATTGGTCTTTTGTTGGGCAATGTATGACAAATATATGTTCAAAAACTTCGCCCGTAATTATAAAATATGTAATTCATTGACCGCTCCCGACATGTGTAACTTCAAGGCATATTTTAGCGGCGATCGATGGCTTTTAAAATTACTTTATTTTTATCAATAGTACCGCTTAAGTCGACGCTAGGGGCCGTCTTGACCTTGTTGTAGGGTATGAATGATTTGTTCATTGTTGAAGACCCTACGACAACTGTCAAGATGAAGAACAGGAATAAAAGCCCTGTTCATTGATAATTTTCTATGTTTTCTATGTATTGTGTGCGATTTTGTCCCATGTACATTTACTCCATATCCTTTCATTTTCTATTGATCTGTGTTTTGTGGTAATAAGCATTGTGTATAAGTTTTATGACATTTAGTTGAGGCAAACTAAATTTAGAGAACGGAAACGAAAAATTCAGCATTTTTTATATTTATAAAGGGGCATAACTCGTGAACAGTAAAAGTTGGGCCGCCTAATTTCGAACTTGATCTGTATTTTTGTGGTGCTAAGCATTTGGTATTACTGTCATAACATTTGGTTGAGGCAAACTAAAGTTAGAGAACGGAAACAAAAAAATCAGCAATTTTTATATTTATAAAGGGCATAACTCATGAACGGTAAAAGTGACACCGCCCAGTTTCAAACTTGATCTGTATTTTGTGGTACTAAGCATTGTGTATAAGTTTCATTTGATTGAGGCAAACTGAAGAAAGAGAACGGAAACGAAAAATTCAGCAATTTTTATGTTTATAAAGGGTCATAACTCATGAACGGTAAAAGTGACATCGCCCAATTTCGAACTTCATCTGTGTCTTGTGGTCATAAGCATTGTGTATAAGTTTCATAACATTTGGTTGCAGCAAACTAAAGTGAGAGAACGGAAACAAAAAATTCAGCAATTTTTATATTTATAAAGGGGCATAACTCATGAACGGTAAAAGTGACGCCACTAAATTTTGAACTTCATCTGTATTTTGTGGTTATAAGCATTGTGTATAAGTTTTATAATATTTGGTTGAGACAAACTAAAGTTACAAAACGGAAACGAAAAAATCAGCATTTTTTATGTTTATAAAGGGCATAACTCGTGAACGGTAAAAGTGACACCGCATAATTTCAATCTTGATCTGTGTTTTGTGGTAATAAGCATTGTGTATAAGTTTTTATAAAATTTGGTTGAGGCAAACTAAAGTTACAGAACGGAAACGAAAAATTCAGCAATTTTTATGTTTCTAAAGGGGCATAACTCATGAACGGTAAAAGTGACACCGCCCAATTTCACACTTGATCTGTTCTTTGTGGTAATAAGCATTGTGTATAAGTTTCAAAACATTTGGTTGGGGCAAACTAAAGTAAGAGAACGGAAAAGAAAAATTCAGCAATTTTTATGTTTATAAAGGGGCATAACTCATGAACGGTAAAAGTGACGCCGCCTAATTTCGACCATGATCTGTATTTTGTGGTAATAAGCATTGTGTATAAGTTTCATAATATTTGGTTGAGGCAAACTAAAATTAGAGAACGGAAGCAAAAAATTCAGCAATTTTTATGTTAATAAAGGGGCATAACTCACGAACGGTAAAAATGATACCGTCCAATTTCACACTTGATCTGTTCTTTGTGGAAATGAGCATTGTGTATAAGTTTTATAAAATTTGGTTGAGGCAAACTAAAAGTTAGAAAACGGAAACGAAAAATTCAGCAATTTTTATATTTATAAAGGGGTATATACTAGACCGTTGGTTTTACCGTTTGAATGGTTTTACACTAGTACTTTTGGGGCCCTTTATAGCTTGTTGTTCGGTGTGAGCCAAGGCTCCGTGTTGAAGGCCGTACATTGACCTATAATGGTTTACTTTTATTTTCCAAACATTTGGTTGAGGCAAACTAAAGTTAGAGAACGGAAACGAAAAATTCAGCAATTTTTATGTTTATAAAGGGGCATAACTCATGAACGGTAAAAGTGACGCCGCCCAATTTCGACCATGATCTGTATTTTGTAGTAATAAGCATTGTATATAAGTTTCATAATATTTGGTTGAGGCAAACTAAAATTAGAGAACAGAAGCAAAAAATTCAGCAATTTTTATATTTATAAAGGGGCATAACTCATGAACAGTAAAGGTGACGCCAACCAATTTTGAACTTGATCTGTGTTTTGTGGTAATAAGCATTGTGTATAAGTTTTATAACATTTGGTTGAGGCAAACTAAAGTTAGAGAACGGAAACCAATTTTGGGACGTACGCGACGGACAGACGGACGGACGGACAAGGGTAACACTTAATGCCCCCTCCGCTACGGCGGGGCATAAAAACGACTCTCAGACTATAACAGCAATTATCTGTGAATGTTAACATATTTTAATTTCTAAATATGATTTAAAGGAGATGTGAAGTATACATAAATAATTAAGACAGGCAACCCAATTAATCGACACACAAAACTGCTTACTTCTAAAGTTCAAGCAGCGCATGCCTCTTACAAGTTATAAAGTCTTCTACAATAGCCATATTATGTCATTACAATATTTTTAAGCTTTTAACCCTCCCAAGTCTAGCTAGAATAATTGTGAATAAATGTTTAAGAAATGATGGCAAAAAATGAATTGATATATATAACTGAAAACAATGAAAAGAGTCAGCAACAAACGTCTGATACTTGTTTTTTAGATTTATTGACTATTATACTAAACATGCTATACGAAAAAGAGAAAGAAAATAGATATAATCTAAAAAACGAAAATACTGTTGGCATTGGATTATTTGAAAATGGATGTTTTCTAGAGGAATGTATACACATACAAACACTATGATAATAAAACAGAAAGACACCTACATGTCAACATATAAACGCTCTCCCACAAAAGAATATGTTAATTCAGCATGTTTAGCTTTGAAGGGTAAGTACAATAAAGGTCTTATTTTTCTCTCAGTGTCGATCAAATCCATCATACGACAAAGTGAAATAGAACGAATTTTGTCGGACGCTTCGAAAGTTACGTTGGAATGTATACCCGAAAAAGGCTTAAAAACAAACATTAACAACACAACTTCTAGGATATCCACGTGCTTAAACAAACGTATTTGTAATGCCTCTACAGCCAGATTGTTTAACAAAAATGCGCGTGGGTATCCACAAATTTTCCCGTGCAATGCCAAAAAGTGACTAACCTGTTTTAGATTAACTTCACAAAATACTGTACGGTCAACAGTGAACGGGAGAGCTTTTTCGCTCTCCTTTTCCTGTGACATTACCTGAAAAACTCAAAACCTTATATATGTGGTAACTTGAACCCAACCTAAATGTGGTATTCAATATGTGGGACAGACGGGATGAGCGTATTACAAAAGAAATCAAGAACACCTTTACCGCTTTCGTAGACCTAAAAAATTCAAAAGTTTGATATATCAACATTTAGATAAGCATAATCACAATCTAAAATTTATTAAATTCCAACCACTTGAAACCGTTCAGAAACAACCAGGAGAATCACACAAGAAATTTGAAAAATCACGTGAAATTCGCGAATTATTTTGGATAAAAAGACTTCAAACTGCTTATCCTCTCGGTCTTAATGACAAAATATTAGGACAGGGGAACATAACTAAAACTTCAATCGATGTCATTAATATTGTCGATAAACGACTTAGAAATAAAAGGTCTCATGGCAAACGCAAAAACCGTAATCAACGTATTAAACATCGTATAAATTATACACTTGCTGATCTGTTATCTGTAATAAAAAATAACGGCAGACATCAAGTATTATGCAAACAGGGTCAGATACCAATAAGTAAATTATATGCTATTTTTCTGGAGTGTGATACAATTTCTTTTTTTAGCCCGATGTATGAATACACCCGTATTATTACAGCCTTTTGTCATAATAGGCTATTTCCTAGTATCCATAAACCTGAAAATCATAAACGGCATTTTCTTAAATTAAAATATATAAATAGAGGTATTGATTTTATTAACTTATCTAGTATATTCAATGACTCTACCATCCAAAGCCAAATACCTCCATATTTTGATAATATAGAACCACCTATTATTTCGTATTCTTATAAAAAAAACCAGCAGAAGTTTGATTTTTAATTATACGTCAGTTACAACAGACGTCAATATAGTAAATAATGTTCCTTCCACTTGAGATTGTGAAACATCTAGTTTTAGATATGTTCCCTATGGTCATGTCCTTACAGGAGACCTCAACATCGTCGAAGACCGTGAGGTCATAACTTTTCTTAAGAAAGGACCGAAATATCGTCCTCCATCTAAAATAGATTGGAAACAGTGTCGTCAGGTTATTAAAGATGCTCTGTCTGTCTACTGTAAAAATTGGTGTAAACGTGAAAAATCTGATAAAAAATCTCTAGACAGTTATTTGAATAAAATTATGAATACTGTTAATATTCGTATATCTCATTTTGAAAACAATTCTGAAATTAGTAATAGGGTCCATGATATTCCCATTTCCAGAATAAAAAATAAACTCCAAGTACTCGCAAAGCGGTATGTGTTCGTACCGGCAGATAAAGCAGCAAATAATGTAGTGGTGGTGTGACGCATATACTACACGGAAGTTCTCCAAAACGAAATTACAAATTCATTTACATTCAGGTCCGTACGCTCCACAGAGAGTCAAATTGTAAACAAGCATATCACTGCCACTACCCAGCTTAAAGCTTCTTCCGAACATTTGAAAGTCCCTACTATGTACTGGTTACCTAAATTGCACAAAAAAACATTTAAATTCCGTTTCATCTCCGCATCTAGTAAGTGTTCTACTACCAATCTATCAGTTCTTCTAACTACCTCCCTTACTACTATCAAAGAACTTGTTATTAACTTTTGTAATAAAGCTTATGAAAATAATGGTATTAATTATTTTTGGAGTGTTAAAAATTCTTTAGAGGTTTTAGATAAAATACATGCTTTTGATGGTCCTTTTAATTCTGTTGACAGTTATGATTTTCTACTCTCTATACTACACTTCCACACAATCTTATCAAGAAAAGTTTTCATATTTAATTAAATGGTCTTTGAAAAATCTCATTAAAATTTATTTGCTGTAACTTGTTTAAAGCCTTTTTCTGTAACGAAAAAGGAAAGTATGCTAGATACACTTACTGGAAATGTGAAGATATGATTGAAGCTTTAAATTTTCTCCTGGACAACATATACGTACGTTTCGGCGAAAAGTGTATCGACAAGTAGTAGGTATTCCTATGGGCACTAACTGCGCCCCTTTAATAGCAGATTTATTCCTGTATTGCTATGAATCTCAGTTTATGACCAAACTCAGTAAAGACACGTCATTGTTACATTTGGTTGATACATTCAACAATACCTTCCGTTATCTAGATGATATTTTTTCGTTAAATAATCCAGAGTTCTCTAAATATACTACCGAAATTTACCCAATAGAACTTACTTTAACTAAATCTAACATAAACAGCAGTAGTTGTCCTTTTCTGGACTTGGACATTTCAATCTCTAAAGGAAAACTCCATAATTTACGACAAAAGAGACGATTTTTCATTCCCTATTGTTAATTTTCCTTTTTTAGACGGTGATGTTCCTTTGGCTCCATCATACGGTGTGTATATATCCCAACTCGTTCGTTATGCCCGTGTGTGTAGTGATGTCATAGATTTTAACGAACGTAATCAATGCATCACTAGTAAATTATTAAGTCAGGGATTTCGTTACCATAAATTACGTAAAACTTTTGCTAAGTTCTTTCATAGATACAAAGATTTGATTAGTAAATTTGGTTGTACCTGTAAAAAAACTGATTAAAAACGGTATTTTACATCCTAAATTTTACGGTAATATTGTACTTAAAGCGCGGAAATCACTATATGATCCGTGTAAACTCATCGAACCTTTAAATAAACTTATTAGTTCAGGTTATCTTACCAATGTTGTAATTAGATCTTTGAATATAGTTTACATTGGCACTAGTATCGATTTTGTCATCAGCAAATTAAAACATAACTAAATTTGTATTCTTTTCAAACTGGATGTTTAAAGACACACCCACGTTCATTTTGATCTATAAAGAGGTTAAACTCCTAACTATCCTACTGTCTGTCGATACATTTATTTTTGGCATTGCACTAGTCATGTCTTCTTTGACTGTCCATGACGTTAAAATACTAAATCACGGGGATGTGTTTTAGTTGATTTTAGTCTCTGATGCATGATTTTTTATTATTAATTGTTTTGGCTTTTAACTAGCTGTCAGTAACTGCGAGTACTCTCAAATCGTACTTTCTTGTTTATTTGACCTGTTGATACTAATTGTAATGCTTTTTTTGTTATTTAATGTTATTCAGGATTATATCTGGTCTATATACCAGCTTTGATAAGTGTTTGGTACTAATATAAATTTCCACTTCGTACTATGAACATCAAAATTATTTATTTTGTTAAAATATTTCCTTTCTCTATTGTAACTGTATACGTATACCTAACAACAAAATTATTTTATTTACCTGTGTTTAAAGGTATTGCAAATGGCTGATGTTTTTGTTCGAGCATATTGTTTTTCTTAAATTGTTTAACATTTCATACCGATATAACATGTTACTTTTATTATTCTTCCCTTAGTTTATTTATTTTGAATTTGCATTGTATCATAGGTCAAATTTATTTGTTCAGTGTATGTTCAATGGTGTTAATATGTCCTTTGATTGAGTTAAGCTATTTCAGTTGATATTTTATAGTGTGTCTTTCTATGTTGTGATGTTACACTATTGTTTCAAAAAAAGGGTGAAGGTTTGGTACCATTAAAACGTTTAAACCCGCTGCATTTGTTTGCACCTGTCCTAAGTCAGAAATCTGATGTTCAGTAGTTGTCGTTTGTTGATGTGGTTCATAAGTGTTTCTCGTTTCTCGTTTTTATATAGATTAGACCGTTGGTTTTCCCGTTTGAATGGTTTTACACTAGTAATTTTTGGGGCCCTTTATAGCTTACTGTTCGGTGTGAGCCTAGGCTCCGTGTTGAAGACCGTACTTTGACCTATAATGGTTTACATTTATAAATTTTGACTTGGATGGAGAGTTGTCTCATTGGCACTCATACCACATCTTCTTATATCTATTTGATGAAAATTTTCAAATCTTATGGATATCAACGAAAATTAGGCTTGAATGGTATAAAGCGCTGTATTCGACAAACTAACTATTTTAGTCAGATATTTTATTTATAATTACATGTATTAAAAGCATAATGTTGCAAGATCTTTTAGTCGACGTGTGCGCTAGCGCTGTTTCCGGTTCTGAAAACGAATGGTAATACGCGGCCTGCTTTCTTTGTGTATGCTGGGAAATTGAAATTGATGTTATCTGTGTCATCAAAGAATGATATATAATCTAGTTATTGTTTCTAAAATGTTTCATTGTTATAACATCCATCAATCAAAATTTGAATTTTAAGCTCTAGGCTATATACTAGTAATATTTTGGCCTTGTCCAACTTACTCCGTTTCCTATAGCCTTAAAACGTTGATGATTTGATTTATCGGGACCAGTACATTAACTTTATTAGGTGAATGGTTAAGCTAAGTTTTCTAGATCTCAACACCTCTTGTTTTAATTAGTTTTGAATGACAAAAGGCAGATAAAAGATTGTTCAATATAAGTTTTAAGTATCATTTTGAAAAGATGTGAGAAATCTTTTGAAAAATATTTTTGTGTTCTTTAATGTTTAAATTTTACTACGTTTCACACTCTATACACCTTTCGAGACCTACTATGAATGCAACAGATACAGGCGGGAGTGGCCATACTTTTCTAACACAAAGAAATAAACAACTGATCTAGAAAGAGGTAAATGAATAACATATCTTTTTGAACCAAAAAACTAATCAATAAACAGATACAAACGCAGATGATTGAGTAAGTATCCCCCTTTTTTCGGTGTTTATACATTACCCCACAGGCATTTGTTTCTGAAAAAAATGTCATATACACTAAATTAAGGTATATATGGAAAAATCAGAGACAGGTGCCTGTGATTCCCCACAAAAAAGAAATAGGAAAATCTCAAAATTAGTATTTGCCGTTTATTTTTTGTAATTCACTGTACAATGCTACTCTGCATGGAAAACATTTTCAAATTTCATCAGCTATGAGACGGCTAGCTTTTTAGAAAAGCTATTACTTGTTTTGTATGTTTGTGTTAAATGATAATATTCCCTATTTTTATTATCGTGTTAATATACAAAATACTTGTTGTTTTTCGGAACACAGCTGATGAATGTTTCCGGAGGGTCTGATGATGAACGAAGCGAGGATGTGTATACTTATAATTTATAATTGGCTCACTCGTCTAATATACTTATGAAATTAATAACTGTTTATCCATCCCCCTGTAAATACATAGGGGAAAACCGTAAAATATTTTCTCCGAACTTTGTTTAAATTATGTACTTACATTTCAAGTATTATAGGAAAACATAACTACCGTAAGTGTGGGATGATTGTGTACTTGTCAATCCCAATTATTATCAGAAAATCCCAGTTATTGCAACAGCAAACATGATCAGATAGACAAGCTGTATAACTAAGCTCGGAAAGAGGGGGTAGTCAGTATGATTTGACCCTCCCTCTCCCCTTCGATTGTATCTTTCTTGTTATTTATAGCTGCTACAACAACCACCGATTAAGCTTAACGAACAAAAACAATAACCTCTTCTGTCAAACATTTATGCAGACCACTTTAACAATTGTTACTATAAATGTTGTATAAAATACAGATATTTTATAATTTATGTTGGGATCATGCCTAATTTAAAAAGGGACGAGGTTTTGCTATTAAAATGATAACTATCTATAATCAATCAAACAACCATGAAAGACAGTGTTGAAAAAAGGAAATATTTACGTTGTGGGTTGTTAGGGACGGAGCCAACATCGCATTATGTATACACAAGAAATGGTCACATTAAGAAAGAATAACGGTCACTTGGACTTCTCAAGCCTCATCGGAAGACCTGTTCGAAGGAGATTGTCTGTTTGACATCACGTCCGATTGGAACACGAAGATTTATTGAGTTTGTCATCTAGCGTTCAGTCAGTGCCTGGCACATTTCACTTTTTAAAGTGGTCACCTTCGACCCATTGTGCCAACAGAACCCAACATATAATATATTAACATAAATAAATATTATCGTCAATTTTGGCTGAAACATTTGACACCGAACGAAAGAAAACAATTGCAAGTTACTTATAGCAATCTACATGTGCAATTAGATAGATTTCGGTATTATTCCTTTGCCAGTCATCAGATCTTGGGGTTATCCGAGTTAACAATACTTCAGTACTATATTATTTAGCCTAATGTCATTATTTAAAACGAAACAGTGTTCCATGTATTCGTTTTCCAGCTAAAGATTAAAGTCAGTGGAAAAATACATCTCTTCCTGATTGATAATATTTTGACGTCGGGAAAAATTACATTTTACGTTAGCGACGTTATTACCTCCCGTGCTACTGTATCATATATGCCATTAAAAGGTCCTTTTCGGTCATTGGAGTTGCTTACGTTTTTAAGTGGTACAATGTAATACATTTTTGGCTTATAAGTTTGAATTCCAAAACAATGTAAGCAAGTACAACACAAAACGCTTTTCTAAAATAGTATTTAATTTGATTTTAAGTTATAGATATTGTTTAAGAAGATCAACTTTATATAAAGTTACATCTTGATGTTCTTTTACTTCATTCAAACATATGTTATATACTATTACGCATAACAAAAAGGACCAAACACGGTTTATCACAACTTAGATAGGCTTTTCTATCAATATAATAAGTTATAATGTATAAATATAAGATTTATAAATATAAAAGTATTTACTTTCATTACTTTATGCCATAATTCAGTTTGGTGAAAATAATCAGCTTTGATTAAAAATGAAAATACTGTTCTTGTCTTGCCTCTACCAGTAAATAGAATTATATTTACGGGGTTGAAGTAAAATAAGGTAAAAATAATCTACATTTTATACTTAAAGAAGTAGAAACCTTGATTGACAATCAGTATTCAGTTAACAGATAAAGAACTTTTATACGAATACTAAATGTCATAATGTAGTCATATGGATGTTTTTGTAGTTTGAAGACTGTATGCTACATATGCATCATAGCAGCAATTCATTCATCCAAAAACTGGTACAACTGTCCTGTATTGCAATCTTTGATTTGTCCTTAGACATGTAGCATGCAATTCCTCTGTCAGGTTTTTTTTTTCTTTCTGGTTTGGTGAATGGAGCACCTCCTACATGTTTTGTACCAGGTTGTCCTAAGACCGTTTCTATGGTTCTGATTTAACTTCTGCGGTTGTAAGAGATGAACGTCTACTTCGAAGAAGAAGTCCATCTGGAATCTGTGGATGATGATGTTTTGGGACACACTGACATCAATATAAAAGTGAAAGTAGTCTACCAATATCAAAATCTCGTAAATTGATGAGGAAGAGACAAATGAAGAAAACTGAGGGAATCGTATCAACCCCAAAAGGTGACATAGGTTACGTCGACAGGGTAAGCGTCTCCTGCAAAACATGCATATCCCGCCATGTAAATCCAAACTCAGTGAAAATTTTAATATCGGTAAAATTACAGACGATTATATTGGTATCTAAAGACCGCGAAAATATATCTCTAGTTTATTGAGACATTATCAAATCGAAACTTATATGACTTAGTACACGTGTTCATCATCAAAAGAAGTGTAACTGTTCAATATTTCATGCAAAATATAGTGTGTTGAACAAAATTTCCTGGTTTACTTAACATTATAAGAAGCAGCGCATCAAAGATATCAGGCTTGTAACTTTGTATCCTAGACGTGCGTTTCGTCTACAAATGACTCATTAGTGACGCTCGAATTAAAAAAGTTAAAAGGCCAAATAAAATACGAAGTTGAAGAGCATAGAAGGCCAAACATTCTGAAAGGTGTCGCCAAATACAACTTAGGTAATATATTCTTGGTGTAGAAAATCCTTAGTATTACGAACAATTTAAAGTTTTGTAAACAGTTAATTCATAAATATGACAATATGATGAATATCAATGATAATTCATGTAGACACGGGCGTGTTGACTACTGGGCATTACGAAATGCGATAGTGCAAGCGGGTCATTGTGTCATATGAGTACATATCGAATTTAATACTGTATCGCTAGCAATACCTGAAATGAAATGAGAAACAGTGATTTGTATTGGAATCATTATTCTATATGCAATACGCATGCAGCAGTTGTTTTTTAATTTGTTTTGTTATTGATAAAGAAAATATATAAGTAGGAGATTAATATTTCCAATTTGAATCTAGTTAAGCTGCCAATAAAGAGAACCTTTTGTTCTCCAGTGGTAAATATAAATAAAAGAAAGATTTCACAGGTGAAAGAGAGTCGGAAAATACCAAAGGGACATTCAAACTCATAAGTCGAAAACAAACTGACAAGACAATTGCATAAAACGAAAAACGACGAAAAGACAAACAGCAGTACACAAAACAGAACACAGAAATATCACGAACCCCATTAAAACTGGGGTGATCTCAGGTGCTTCGAAAGGGTAAGAAGATCCTGCTCCACATGTGGCACCGTCGTGACATGTCTTAGCTAGATGTTTTAGTAATAGTAAAATCTTAAGCTATCCACAACAGATGCTATATATTTCGTAGGGGTAAAACAGGCAAAATGGAAATATTTCATGATTCTCCAGGAAAGAATCTACCAATTTTTCATATTAAATGTACAAGAAGTTAGCTACAATGTATTTTCTTTTCACGTGAAAGATTTGTTCTACTAGCCCAATTTGGTTGAGAAATTTTGTCTTGCACATACAAAGCAGATGCTTGGTGATTGGTTTAAAGATGTTCAACTTTTACCATACGTGTGGTGGTTACCTCATATAGTGGACTTAAAGTCACCAAGTTTTCCATCCGCCCTGTAGATGGTTATGACACTGTGATTGTACAGTTCATTAATAACACTCTAATTGCGTAAATAGATTGTGGGTATCAAATTTATAATTACGAATACTTAAGGCAAAGATAACCTTTTTCTTTTTTTTTTTAACCAAATGAGAACTTGTTTTGTTTTCAATGCCTCATCCTCCTTTACTGTTTAAAAATAGAAATTAACATAAAATGTTGAATTATTCGAAACGCTAAGGTTTCCTTGGAAATATATAGCTTTAGTAGTATTTGGCTCAATAATTCTTGGTTTTCAATGATCATCAACTTCGTTTTTAATTTTGTCTCTCAACTTTTTTTATTCGAGCACCCCTGATGAGTCTTTTGTAGGTAAACATGTGTCCGACGAACCAAATTATAAGCCTGATATATCTTATCAGGTTTTACATTCATTGGGTCGATTCCACTGTTGGAGGGGGGAGATGTGTCATCACCGAGGGTATCACCAGCCTTGTAGTGTACACTTTTAAACTGACATGAAATATCATCGATACGTTCATTTTTCGTAAGTTTACTGTTTATAAAATGTTGAAATATTCACAACACAGACATAACTCCAGGCATATACAAATTCGGAATTTGTGGTTTTCAATGCTCTTTAACTTGGTATTTTGGTAAATTTGACCTTCAAACAATAATGAGTCGATCGCCACTGATATTTCTTTTATAGACGGAGGCCTATGGCGTACCAAATTATAAGCCTGCTATTTTTTTCCTTCAAAATACGGTTGGAAGAGGGTTAGTTGAAACCCTGTTTTGCTGGTACAATGTACACATGTACAAAAAACATCCTGTCCAATTGAGGAATACGATTGAAAATGCCAGTTGACGATGTTGTTTGATCATAAAATTGTTGCAAATGACATGTAGTTTATGTTACACGTTTTGCTTGTCGGCAGAATCTTCGATTGGATGGAAGCTGTTTGTTTGCGGCAATATTACGATTACTGTAGACTTCCTATCTCCTTAATAGGCTGAGATCGTATACTGTGTAGCCCTGTACTGTCTTGTTTTTCGAGAAAGAAAAACAACTGCATTTTGCTGGAAAAGTTGTGGCAATAAAGATATAAAACTCATGCATTTCTTAATACATTTAATAAATACTAAAAGAACAGTTAATATGGAAAATAGGTATAACGAATACTTTAAAATGCTTTTGCAACATTAAGTCAGTTCAGACTAAATCAAAACCAAAGGTCATTCAACATAAGATTACAGATAGTGTTTGATTTATGATAATAAAGATTTCAGTTAAATTACTTAATAGTTATAGTAAATACTTATTAGTAGTTTGTACTGAAAATAAGCGTTTTTCAAAATAAAAGTTTATTCAAGATAAACAGTTTAAATCTTTAAATTAAAAAAACATTTTTAAAACGATATACTAGTTTTAGAATAAAACACTAAAAACATTGCAATTAAACAAAACATTAAATGTTCTTCAAGTTCTGATGTAGTTCTTTGTAAATCAGACCTCCAATTTTCAACTGGAAATTTATTTTGTAAATGTATCATTTCATGCAGTGCTTATGAAAACATTACAGGCGTATTACAATTTTAAAATGACCTTAAACTGGGACGAAATATAGTCAATCATAGGATTTCTTCGAAAAAGTAATGCAAAGTGAGGATGTGTATACTTAAAACAATACTAATAATGTTATTACTTTAAACCGCCCCCAAAATGTTCAAACGGGAAATACCATTTCGGTCTTTCTCCGAACCCGTTTATTATCAACATTCTCTGTACACTTTGATCAGAGAACTGTTCAACACTATTTCGAGGAAAAATCTAGCGACCACGTGTGTGGGATATCTGTACAGCAGTATAAATACAGTTGCAGGCCCAAACTTGGTAGACAAAATCGACAATTCTTTAAGGTGAGTGACAAAAATTATATCATTGAATTGTTTTCTTCGATCCTTTAGTAAAGCAAGGGGGGTATAAAATTAATAAATGGAAAACACTATTTCTGATATTTAAGCATGGATTACGACTTTACAAAAAAGAAAATATGCAAACTGAAACCGATCCTTTAGGATGAGTAGACATAACATAAAATAGAAATTGAAATAAAGTGTATCATTTTTTTTTATTCAAAATAAGTAAAACAAGTTCATTTCTAGACTGAGGTTAATTTAGAGATAGACGCATTGTATAGACATTTGTCTATTGTTGACGACGTTCTGGTGACTATATATGTCTGTTTTGTTGTTATATCGTTCGGTAGCTGTCTAGTTTGAGTTCGCACGAAACGTGTTATCAAAAAGATTGAGACGTCAAATACATAAATCGTTTGTAAACAAGGCAACTAATTTGTTCTTGAAAGAACAGTTAAAGTCCTCTTAACCTAGCTTTGACGGAGGAAATTACAATCTTAATTTTATTGTAATTACAAAATGTATTTAAGCCGTAAGATGTGACAATATTTTTACACGCTGTATTTCATTGACCATTCTGTTGATTTTTTTCAGAGTATCTTTAGGTAAAGACTGAACTGAACATAACAATGTTCAGAATGAAGATATGTGTGATGTTGTTAGTGTCATTTGTTACAGCATTTGATTTGGTATGTACTTTGAATACTATAACACATTTCTACAAATTTATTCAACAGTAATAATACTAATGCGTATTTCATATTGAGGTATTTTCTAGCTCGTCTGACCAAACCTTTTGAACCCTCTTTGCAAGTAGGTAGCATTTGTCATCGTCTGTAGCATATATTAATTAATTTTGAAAATCCGAAATCAGTACGAATAATCCTTTAAGGAACTTATGTTTAACTAATGTCTAAATGTTTTTGTCAGTCAATAAATATGACAGTTTGAATTCAAATAGAATCTGTAAAATTATCTACAATACTTCGAAATGTATTGGAAACGTTAAAGCTCATTAAGATTAAATTTCCTGGTATTCTAATTTTATGAATCTCTTCTAATATTTTTAAGATGTTTTATGTAACCAGAACAAAAGTTTTTTTTTTAGATATAAACATTACTATATGTAATACAATTTTTACTTTAATATCTGCATTAAGCAACTTACCTAGATTTTTCCACAAATGCCCTTATTTCTAAAATTAATCGACTATCGGGTATTTTATGAATGAAATATTTAAAAAATCTTGTATACAATTTCCTTTTCAAATTGATTAAAACAAATTGTTGGAGAAGAGGAGGTGAAGGATACTAATGGCACATTTAAACCTGTAAGTCTAAAACAAACTGACAATGTATTGGCAAAAAAAAAGAAAGACGAGGATAACAATTGGTTATTTTTGTCATTGTGTTGGTGTTTCAATTGCGTTTTACGACATCTCTTTTTATTCCTAGGACAAATGACATTGGCTTCTGGTTATGCTCCAATTCAACTGTTTTGAGATTAAGATTTTAACCATAAAAAATTCTGCTTTGTTAAGAAATTTTATTTTATCCTTTACATCTCAACGAAAATAATCAAAATGTAAAATTCAATGATATACGACCAAATAACATATCTTATATTGAGACGAAATTTTATATTTTAATTTGATTTTTATTTGCAGAAATTTGATTACCGGATTAGTGAAGGGAAGGCCAGATTTGTTGAAAATATAGAAACTAATCTAGGAAAGAATATAGTTAAAATTCATACTCCAGCACACAACGATGTTCTCGAATCATACCTTATGCAAGATTTCCAAAAGGTTTGTAATGAAAATAGGTAAGACATATCATCGAACAATAAATATGAAAACACGCGAACTTGAAAATCTGAAGAATAACATTAAAATTGGTAGGATGAAATAAGATGTCCGAAATATCACTGTTGTTTAACCATTAATCTCCAATGATCAGCTTAATAAACCAGATGATTACCACTGTTTTGAACCATCTTGAGACACATTTGTGACTTTAAACATCTCCATTTGATATGGCGGCTAGTTAATATCTCAATTATACAACTGGTTCAGTGCTAATGATATTTGAAATAAATTCAATTTATATCCTGTCCTGACATCTCAATTATGTTTTTTTAAAGGCACATTCATTGCGACAAGTTGACGTACGATTAATGTTTACGTTTTTAGTAGGCTTGTAGATGCCAAATGAAATAACTGATTGCAAAATATATGCGTACATGTATCAAGTTAGGTTAGATCGTAGAACGACTCTATATCTAGTTATATATGTCAATATGCTACTCGTATCTGTATACATCCCACCTGCCGGACTATGTGACAAAACTTAGGACAGTTAGGGCTGTTAAAGAATGGAGATAACTTATCATAAGATATCACATAAAAGCATACAACTCCATATTTAATGGAAGTTCATAGCAGTATCTTCGTTCTCTGAAAATTGCCTCACAGTCCGCAACTATGCAAAAAATCTTGAACATCTCCGATTTCAAAATTGTTCCCGAAAAATATATTTTTAAACTATATTGATTTTTTAAGTAAACGTTGTTACCCCGAACTGAATGACAAATATCTAAAATCAGATCGAACAGATTAGGATTGACCGTGATAAATGAGTCTGAAAAAAGTTTGAAATATTCATGAGGATTAAAGGGTTTTAACTTTAAATATTTCAAACGTAATCAGATGAGAACATGGAGAATGACCGTTGTATTTCCTAATATATTACATTAAAAGAAATCTAAATTTATGTATTATTTATAGGGTAAGCAAATAAGATGTCTTCCATTTTTACGTCAATGTAGACTGAGGGATATTGATAGAAAGACTTCCTCCGATGCTGGCAAAGTTACAGAGTCATTTGTACACAGCTGGGTATGCATTACACTCATGTCAATATTGATATTATTATGAATATTATCAAAAAGGACAAAGAAAACAAGGGGGCAATAAAAATCTATTATGCAAAGATATACAGACAACACCATAGCCAATAGAAAAAAAACACAAACAAGCAAAAGTCCACACAACATTACACAGAAATAAAACATTTCCCATTACAAACCCAAACAAAAGCGGAATTGGGTTCCGAGTTGCTCCAGACGGGTAAGCTGTTCCTGTTCCAAATCAAAATAAGAAGACATATCTTAAACAAATGTTGATAAAGAATTAGAAGCTTCTAATTGATGAACAATCAACTACTAGCTGCAAAGTATAAATTACAAAGTATACTGATTCAACAAGGAGATTGGTATGATCAATGACCGAACTCTTGATTGTTCCGAAACACAAATGTATCGAGTAACGTATTTTCATATTTTGTTGGATGTTTAGACAATTTCATTACAATGATAAAAGAAAGCAATAGGAATATCAGAATACATAAGAAATGTTTTTGCTTTAAATAATGAATAGCAACACAAACAAAAAGAGTATTTAACTCCTAGTTATGTCTCGCGTACGATAGTAGAGGGGCATTATGTTTCCCAGTTTGTGATTCTGTCCGTCCGTCCAGTAGCAGGTTAACATTTTAGTTCAGGGTAGTTTGTGGTCACATTAACTCGAAACCTAGTTCACTAGTTCATTATTAGGTGAACTGTTCAATATTTATGCCAAATATGAGGTTTTGAGCAAAATCTGACAGTTCACTGAAAGATTGAAGTGTGATGGTGCTAGTGAACATGGTGTCTTATGGGTACATTTTCTAGTAATACTATATTCAAGAGCTTCCTAACAGAATTCGCCTGATATATGGTTGATTCTTACAATGAAGTATATGAACCAAGGGTTCTTAATGGTAAAGCTAAATTGATATCTTCGAAAGTCATAACTTGGTAGAGCGTTGCGAAAATTTCATGCCACCGATATTACTCCGGATTTGTCACGCATTTTGTCACAATCCCGTCCTCCCTTCTAGTTTATGACCTCGAACTTGAATTATCACATTAATTGAACTGACCATCATTAACACGAAGGGTGACACTAGTAGAACAATAACTGCTTATCCTGATGACATACGAATTCACGCCCAAATTTTGTCTTTACAAGGTTCATATTCCTTTCTTTCGCTTAAGTGTTCTGCGTTTTTATGGCATGTTACCTTCCTATGTCTGTGTTTCTTCGACTTGAAATTATCTTGTGTATCCTTTATCATGAAAACAAGCAGAATTGTCGTTTGAAATTCAAAACTTTTCATTTGACATTCGTTTGTGGACTGTACTGATGTACAGTAGTTGTCGTTTGTTTATGTAATTTATACGTGTTTCTCGTTTCTCGTTTTTTATATAGACTAGACCGTTGGTTTTACCGTTTGAATGGTTTTACACTAGTACTTTTGGGGCCCTTTATAGCTTGTTGTTCGGTGTGAGCCAAGGCTCCGTGTTGAAGGCCGTACATTGACCTATAATGGTTTACTTTTATAAATTGTTATTTGGATGGAGAGTTGTCTCATTGGCACTCACACCACATCTTCCTATATCTGTTTGTCTGTTTTGGCCACATTGTTATATACTAAATTTTTTCAGTAGAGTATGTTTATTCGCGAGGACCACCAAACCTCATAATTCCAAACTGTACTGTTTTTTTTATTCAGCTGATATACTTATTTTTTTTAACGAATTTCAATCAATCATTCATGTTCAGTGATAAAGAGTTTTTCGTTTCAGAACGAAGGTACAAACAGTATAACAAGCACCAATGCAACAGTGATAAAGGAGATGTATTATATTGATGGCGAAGAAGAAGTTACCACTGTTTCACTTGGGGAGGACTTGAGGACATTTTATGAAGGCTTTGAATACCCTCTTTACATTGAAAAGAACATACCCAATGACGCTGTAGTACTCAATATAACCAGGTCTTCTGGTATGTTTATTTCGAAATCTAACTGATAAAATTTCATTGGCACATCAATATAGTGACATAAGTATTGGAGGTTAATGCAATCTTTCTTAATTACTTTTGATAATATGTTAAACTATAGAATATTATATAATGCAACCTCGCATATCCTTGAAACAATATGTGTAAGTTATCGTGCTATCCTTCTTTTTTTTTTTGTATCTCTGATCGTGGCCCACATGTAAATCTAATTACAATGAATCAGTGATTGTCGTGTATTGCTTTTATATCATGTTTTTTTGTGTGCATAAAGTCAGTTTTCCTGGGTCTTTTATAGCTTACTATGGGTTATGCTCATCGTTGAAAAGGTATAACAAAAATACCGAACTCTAAGTTTAATTCATAAAAGGAAAGTCCACAACAATTGACAAAATCAAACGTTATCTAAACGTTGCACATGCATTGTTTAAGGCCATACAGTGATCTAAAATTGTTAACTTCTATGTCATTTGGTTTATAGTGGAGAGTTGTCTCATTGGCAATCATACCACATCTTCTTATTTCTATAATCCACGACAAAAGACAGTGTCACACTTGACTTAACTTTTTCCTAACGTTTTGTCATTTTCTTAACTTTGTATCTTATCAAATTAAATTTAGACCAGTCTTAACATTTATACTGCTGTTGATTAATAAAAAATAAAATATTTACTCACAACCATGTGTACATAAGATTCACCATCAGTAATTAAAAATGTATAGCAAATGTCAATGTTATTATCAGTTTACAAATGCCTGCTATGATTTCAGGAAGACGGTTTAAAAGGACAATCACTCCACTGTCAAGTTGTGACAACGGAGAAGCACCCAAAATAGTTTATGGCATGGATACCGGGAGATCATGCAACTATCTTAAGATATGTGGAGAGTAAGTATTCTTTTCAAAATTTTGTTGCACAAAATGTGAAAAGGGGTGCAATTCTACACCTCCGCACCGCATTCATTAATGGTGATTTCATTTTCAACATCTTCTATAAATGTTTTGTTATGTTATTTAAGCATACAACTGACATTTATTGCATAGTTTAAATAGACGAAACACTCGTATGGCGTAATGGCATACACAATTATAACCCGATATCGTTGACGAGTTAAACAGCCTGTGTCGATTCCTCTGTTTGACTGAACTTTTCGGACTTTAGGTTATCAAATTTTCTGTAGGCAGCAATCCTGTGAAATATCATTGTTACGTCATTTTATGCAAATCTATGTAACTTTTTAGTTTATAAAACCTTAAAATTTTTAAAAGTAAAATAATCATATATGTTGTGTTTGATCACAGTAGTACCATGTTTTTTCTCTTCGTTTATAAAATTTTATAAAATTACAAATTCAAGGTAGAGTGCGGTTTGAAGTGAAAAAAAAAAAACAATCCACAGGATGAAATAGTCAAAACATATGATATAAGCATCATGTATCAAAATAAACCTAAAATATTGTTTTTAAATGGTAGCATGTTAAACTGAAGTATATACAGTCTGGAATTTATTTTAAAACGTAAAAGAAAATATTACAGAAGCTAGCCATTAACTGATGAAACTGCCTTTCCATATCCGGATAATGAAATTTAAAATGAAACGTGTATGCTTACTTCGAAAAGCTGCTCGAGCAAAACACCTCTGTTCATTTTTATATTCTACTCAACATAGCATGATAATGAAATACTCTCGTATACGATTACTGAAAAGGTCTATAGACCAATTTTGTTGAATACATGTAATCCATTCTTTAACAATTTCATCTCTACCAATTCAAAAGTCCCATGATTAACGCTTTCCATTCAGCAAGATTTGATCTTTCATTGTTTTGTTAGAAATGTATTTTCACGTAGACAAGTTGCATAACTAACACTAATAATTTCTCCTTTTTCATTTTTATCACAAAAAAATAATCATTCTTTGTAATCCTTTATGCTTACTAATGTTGCGATTTTATTATCATAATTTACTTGATTGCATATCTGAATAAATGAGATCTGTCATATTTGTTTTGACAGAAAAAAAAACATAATGCTAATTTAGATTGTGAATATATCATTAATCATCTGAATTTCTGTTTTTAGTATTGTAAGAAATGTAAACAATAGGATGGTACTCTCAAATTGTGGAAATCTGCACATTACATCTCCGCTAGCATATATGTGTTTATGCTGCCCCGGGGTCACAGTCATCAATCCATACGGAAACCAGTGTCAATGTTCAAAAATGGGACAGGCAAGCCATTAGAAAATCTATGATCAATGTGTACTGTAAGCTTGATAAGGTGTATCACCTGAATAGAAAATAAACTATTTGAAGCTTTTAACAAGTCCTTTTTGTTTGTTCTTTTTTAATATTGTTATTTCTGTTAAAAGCAACCAAATAAATAAATAAAATACTGGATTCGGGAAATTAAAACTGAGATAGATTGATTGTTGTTTGCTTAAGGTATCATGTCAAATAGTTCATACATATCAAGAGTAAGAACAGACCAACAAGTAATGCAATTCGAAGGTTAAACACGGTAGGTGAATTTGCTGCCGCTGGGTTACGGTCGTAAATCTAAGTTGAAAACATTGCGCTTGTACACAGATAGAAAAATCAACCATTAAAGACTTAATGGAGACGACTTGAGGCGAAAAGACAGCGAAAAATAGGAATTTTATGAGTCAAAGCATGTTAGTTTGGTTCTTTTGAGTTTATTCTATTAATGAAAAAGAGAGGCGAAAAATATCAAAGGGATATTCAATCTCATAAGTTGAAAACAAACTGACAATGCCATGGCAAAAACGAAATGCAAGCTCCTAAATATCGTTTCAACTGGGAGATATATATATATGTCGTATTCAGGCGCTGCTGGAATGTGCTATACAGAAATAGAAAGTTCACAATGGAGAAGCTGAAATCATCTTTTTTGTCATCAAGTTTTAGTCTCAACCGACCTTGTTAGTCAAGATATGAGGCAGATTTAACAGCGTTTGTTGTATAATTTATTTCAAGTTCAATTGGATAGATGAGTTCAATATAGTCATCAATCTTTTAAATTATTTAGTGAGAGGACATCATCAATATAGCGAGACCGCCTCGGTGGTCTCGTGGTAGCGTGTTCGCCTCGAATGCGGGAGGTCGTGAGTTCGAACCCCGACCGAGTCAAACCAAAGACTTTAAAATTGGTATTTGCTGCTTCTCCGCTAAGCACGCGGCATTAAGGAGTAAGAGTAAAGACTGGTCGGCTCGGGGTCAGAATAATGTGTCCGGGTAGGTTGACGACATATCTTCCTGCGGACTGTTACCTTGTAAACTCTCACGTTAAAAAACCGGCTTAGCGTATCGGTTGAGTACAAAGCAGGGTAAATATTCAAATTACATTAACATTTTCTCGTCCTGAATATGCATATTAATTTGCCGCTGGACGTTTAGCAGCTATCCATCCATCCATCCATCCATCAATATAGCGAATTTATCAGAACTCAATATAAGAATTTCCTGTATGAAGTCAGCATCATATGAATAAAGGAACAGGAGGAGCAGAGCTGGTTCTTAAGGGAATGCCGATTGTTTGTAGAATCAGAGTTTTTTTTTTTTACAAATTAAGATTTTTCCTCCCAAAGACAAGATACTTGTATCTACGTTGGCCAATCTTTTTCATGAAACAAAGAAGGACCAATTCTGTCAATTTGTCTTTTAGTTCGGAATGGGAAATACTTGTGTAAGGTGTAGAAAAGTCAAATGTTTTAATACTATTACAAGATGAAAGAGATTTAGATTGTATGTACTCTCACAGATCTTTGGATTTTGTAAGTGTCCACATCTGATTCACTCCGCCCCTAGAGTAGGTAATTTCAAAATAACTTTGAAGCCAGGCTTTGATTGCTGATAAAATTGATGTTAATAATTTAGAGAGAGCTTTTGTGGCGCACTTGGACCAAGCAATATATCGTAATAATAATAATGTTTGAAAGGACACTTACGTAATTTAGGTATCCAATACAGTGAAAGAAGATCCAATTCTTCATATTTTGTTGAAATTCCAAAGAAACATAGAACAGACCTATGATAATTCAGCATTTGTTCCTTGGTAAGTGTCGATCGGATATATTAGTTTTCAAATGAATTTGTCAATACCTAATTTTTTATCAAGCAGTTTATGCAATGTGATTTACACACAAAAACGATGTTGTTCGGAACTTTATCTGTGGGGACAACAACATATTTGTCATGGGGGTACGATAGATGCCTAGAAACATGTTGGTTTTTAAAAATTGAAGTAGCAGGTGTATTCATAGACCCATTCAGGTTTTTATTTTTTTATTTTTTATTTATATCAACGACCTTGCTGTCTTCAACCATTCTGAAAGAGTATCTACGTCTTCATTTTCGCGTTTAGCTCATTGCCTGGCATAATCCTCCACTGAATCCACCAGTATAAAAGAGCATATAAAAAAACGAACTCAAAGGCAAATTAAACTAGAGGCTCTCAAGAGCCTGTGTCGCTCACCTGATTCTACTTTGGTTTTGGAAATCATGTAAAAATAGATTAAAATCATAACAGATACCCTTATAATGATTTAGGCCAAATTTGGTTTAATATTGGCCCCGTAATTTAATCAAAAGCAGAAGACTTTTGTACAGTTTACAGAAATTACCAATAAATTCATTGAAATTGTACAAAATGACTCCATAAGGACAATAACTCCAACAAGATGTCAATTGACAATTTTGTTCATGTTGACTTATGTGTAGATCTTCTTTTCTTGATATTTTTGCAGTTTACAGTATATCTCAATCTATAAAGATACATGTATTAAAGTCTTCATCAGCACCTCATTTGTATGTACTTCCCATAGGGTCCTAGTAAGTCCCTTTCTGGCGGCCATCTTGGATGATGGATTGGCTTTAAAGTATCAACACTTGGTCAGCACCTCAAAAGAAACATTCATACCATGTTTGGTTTCAATCCATTAAGCGGTTTTCTAGAAGAAGACATTTGTATATATTTCCCATAGGGTCCTAGTAAGTCCCTCTCTGGCGGCCATCTCGGATGATGGATTGGCTTTAAAGTATCAACACTTGGTCAGCACCTCATAAGAAACATTCATGCCATGTTTGGTTTCATTCCATTTAGTGGTTCTCTAAAAGAAAACATTTGTATGTATTTCCCATAAAGTCCTAGTAAGTCCCTCTCTGGCGGCCATCTTGGATGATGGGTTGGCTTTAAAGTATCAACACTTGGTCAGCACCTCATAAGAAACATTCATGCCATGTTTGGTTTCATTCCATTCAGTGGTTCTCTAAAAGAAGAAATTTGTATGTATTTTCCATAGGGTCCTATGTTAAACTTACTCCCCCTGCTGGCTGCCATCTTGGATGGCAAATCAGCTACAAAGTAACAACACTTGGTCAGCACCTCAAAAGAAACATTCATACCATGTTTGGTTTCAATACATTAAGCGGTTTTCTAGAAGAAGACATTTGTATATATTTCCCATAGGGTCCTTTGTTAAACTAAGTCCCCCGTTGGCAGCCATCTTCGATGATTGATTGGCTACAAAGTAACAACACTTGGCAGACACCTCATTAGGAGCATTCATGCC
The DNA here is from genome assembly GCA_017311375.1 of Mytilus coruscus. NCBI lineage: Eukaryota > Metazoa > Mollusca > Bivalvia > Mytilida > Mytilidae > Mytilus > Mytilus coruscus. Next base: position 69,846,774 of record CM029596.1, read on the forward strand.
ATGTTTGGTTTCATTCCATTTAGTGGTTCTCTAAAAGAAAACATTTGTATGCATTTCCCTAGGGTCCTAGTAAGTCCCTCTCTGGCGGCCATCTTGGATGATGGATTGGCTTTACAAGTATTAACACTTGGTCAGCATCTCATAAGAAACATTCATGCCATGTTTGGTTTCATTCCATTCAGTGGTTCTCTAAAAGAAGAAATTTGTATGTATTTTCCATAGGGTCCTATGTTAAACGAAGTCCCCCGCTGACAGCCATCTTGGATGATGGATCGGCTTCAAAGTAACAACACTTGGTCAGCTCCTCATAAGGAACATTCATGACATGATTGGTTTCATTCTATTCAGTGGTTCTCTAGAAGAAAACATGTATATGTATTTCCCATAGGGTCCTATGTTAATCTTACTCCCCCCTGCTGGCAGCCATCTTGGATGGCAAATCAGCTACCTCAAAAGAAACATTCATACCATGTTTGGTTTCAATCCATTCAGTGGTTCTCTAGAAGAAGACATTTGTATATATTTCCCATAGGGTCATTTGTTAAACTAAGTCCCCAGTTGGCAGCCATCTTGGTTGATGGATTTGCTACAAAGTAACAACACTTGGCAGACACCTCATAAGGAACATTCATGCCATGTTTGGTTTCATTCCATTCAGTGGTTCTTCAAAAGAAGACTTTTGTATGCATTTCACATAAGGTGCTTTGTTAAACTAAGTGCCCCGCTGGAAGCCATCTTGGATGATTGATTGGCTACAAAGTAACAACACTTGGCAGACACCTCATTAGGAGCATTCATGCCATGTTTGGTTTCATTCCATTTAGTGGTTCTCCAAAAGAAAACATTTGTATGTATTTTCCATAGGGTCCTAGTAAGTCCCTTTTTGGCGGCCATCTTGGATGATGGATTGGTTTTAAAGTATCAACACTTGGTCAGCACCTCATAAGAAACATTCATGTCATGTTTGGTTTCATTCCATTCAGTGGTTCTCTAAAAGAAGAAATTTGTATGTATTTTCCATAGTGTCCTATGATAAACGAAGTCCCCCGCTGGCAGCCATCTTGGATGATGGATCGGCTTCAAAGTTACAACACTTGGTCAGCACCTCATAAGGAACATTCATGCCATGTTTGGTTTCATTCCATTCAGTGGTTATCTAAAAGAAGACATTTGTATGTATTGCCCATAGGGTCCTATGTTAAACGAAGTCCCCCGCTGGCAGCCATTTTTGGATGATGGATCAGCTACAAAGTAACATCACTTGGTTAGCACCTCATAAGGAACATTCATGCCATGTTTGGTTTCATTCTATTCAGTGGTTCTCTAAAAGAAGACATTTGTATGTATTGTCCATAGGGTCCTATGTTAAACGAAGTCCCCTGCTGTCGGCCAACTTGGATGATGGTTCGACTTCAAAGTAACTACACTTGGTCAGCACCTCATAAGAAACATTCATGCCATGTTTGGTTTCATTCCATTCGGTAGTTCTCTAAGAAGAAAATTGTATGTATTGTCCATAGGGTCCTATGTTAAACGAAGTCCCCCGCTGGCGGCTATCTTGGATAATTGATCCGCTACTAAGTAACAACACATGGTCAGTATCTCATAAGGAACATTCATGCCATGTTTGGTTTCATTCCATTCAGTGGTTCTCTTGAAGAAGTTCAAAATGTAAAAAGTTTACGACTACGACGACGGATGACGACGGACGACGGACGCCAAGTGATGAGATAAGCTCACTGAGCCCTTCGGGCCAGGTGAGCTAAAAAGGGGAAGTCCATAAAAACTGACAAAGCTTAACGTTATAAATCAACGGTACCTGTACTAGAAAAAAAAAAACAACTGCCACATTTCTGATTTGGTACAGGCATTTTCCTAAAAAAATGGTGGGTTAAACCTGGTTTTATATCTAGCTAATTAAAACCTCCCACTTATATAAAAGTTGTCTTTAGGTCCGTTTGTATGGACAAAATTGGGTGAGCAACCCAAACAGACATAGTTGGTTAATGTGACAATATTTGGGATCCAGCAGCCAAAACTGTGTAAACATACACAAAAAAACAAACAACACAACTGACTAAAAAATTCTAACAAACATACAAATTAACCTAACAAAGACGCCAACAAAAAAGTTGTAGTTGATAGTTAATTTGACAATGACGTCCACAAAAACGTATTTTGAAGTTGTATTTCTAATTGGTGGATTTTGGCTCACGATGTTTTGGGCCTTTGGATATAATACATTTCGCAGAGAAGTGTTATTGACAATGTTCAGGTTACCAGTAATAACGTGGCCAGCTGTATTATATATGAATGGGGATCTAGTACAGGTACAGTCAGGAGGGTAACTAAGACTTGTAGTCGTCAATTTTGAGATCCTGCAAGACGTGTTTGCAATTGAAATTTTTTGTTGCAATTGATTTGGTGTAGATTTTAGTGATGATATGTAGACTGATCTTTGAAGTAGGGAGGTATTTTCGAGTGGACTTGATGAAGGATATTGCTTAAATAGGTAGCATCGAGACCTTTGTTTGCAAAAAAATAGTTTCAGAAAGGATGTTTTGTCCTTTTCATCCGTCCTTTCCAATGCAATCGTGAAAAATCTATGACTGGCAATATCCGAGATGATAGCTGTAAGTTTGTATTGGTTTCAATGGAACCAATCTATGCATTAGAACAACGATCATTTACTTGATTACGGTAAAGTAAATTGCAACATCCGATGGATTGTATAGCAACATTGATGATAAAAGAATCTTTTCCTGCAGCTCAGTGAATGTAATATTATTATATATTATCAACTGTTATAATCCTAATTCTAATGAATACAAACTTAGTTTGGGAGAACATAATTTATTATAAGTAGTAATTGGCTTTGAACTAGCTTTCAGTAACTGCGAGTACTCTTATATCGGTGCTTTGTGTTTATTGTTTTTATGTTACTAGTAGTTTTTTTTTTTTTTTTTTTTTTTCTACCGATCTATTGGGTTAAGCCATTGTCAAAACGGATTTCTACAGTTTGTTCTTATTTTGTGCTGTTACACCACTGTCTCAGGTTATGATGAGAGTTGAGCGCTCACAAGCATGACTGTTTAACCCCACCACATTCTGTATGTGTCTCTCCCAAGTCAGAGATTGGTTCATGTCTGTCATATTCGTTTTTCGTAAATTCTATTGTTATAAATTACGCCGTTAGTTTTCTCGTTCGAATTGTTTCACAGTTGTCATGCTGGGACCTTTTATAGCTGACTACATGATATGTGTATTTCACATTGTTGAGGGCTAAACTTTTACCTATAATTGCTATCATCTTCGTCATTTTATTTCGGTGAATAGTTTTCTCCTTGGCAATCATACACATCTCCTTATGTTCATATCATCAATCCAGATACTGTCCATCGTTGACTTTGATAAAACTTGTTGGTATTGAAAAATATGAAACGTAGAAACCGCTCCTTTCTAAAATAATTCTATCAATAGTAAAAAACAATTGACTTCTCGATCCGCTACAAATACTCCTCATTCAAACTGAAATATAGATTGAAAGAATGTTTTAACTGAATGGTAAACGTAAATAATTTAAGAAGAGACGAATCATACAAATCATACTTTTAAAAAATCCATACAAAAACCTCGAAGATATATGTGACCCGCCATGACATTTCTAGGCTTATGGCGGTAAACGTCATAATGAGAAAACGTCATGTAAAGTCACGTAACGTAATCAGGGTACCTGTTATTGAATGTTCAATTATATCATGCGGTAAAATAAAGTTTATTTTTTTCATAACTTGAGGAAATTTGAATTGTATCTTAAGATATACAAAACAAGTAGATCTTTTACGTAAAATTAATAATGTAGGTTAAAAATCCCGTTTAGAATCGCGTTCTAAATTCACACAATTTATCTTTTAGATTTCATGGCGTAAATCACTTTCTCCTGAATCATTAATATGTTTTCGATTATACAAAATGGTTTAAACTATTTCCATTACGAGATTCTATTTAGAAAAATATAGTACAAAAAAAAATATAACTTTCCCGAATTAGAATGCAGCATGGACACCAAGTTTTTGGAGTAAATCTCATTGTTTCACATTGTATGGGAAAATATGAACATATGTATTAACATATACCAGTACATGTAAATCAAGAAAGATATACCTGCCCATTAGGAACCCAATATTGTCTCATCCAATGTTTATTCCTTTATGTTTGATTTTTTTTATCTATAACTGTCTTAGAACTACGTAAATAAGATGTATGTGTTGTTTAAAGTTTTCTTACATCCCTTTCACCTACATGTCCTAATATTATTGATCATGCTGTTTGATTTTTCATCTTACTCTGCATTAACAGATCTTTGATTTAATCACATTGTTATGATACATGTACAGAATATATTCACAATAAGATAATAGATGAACATTAGAAAGCATATTAAATGATCATAACCAGCTCCTTGATGGTTTATTATATATCTTGGTATTCCCTTTCTTAGCATTGATCTAGTTTCCATACGAAAGAAAGAAAAATGTTAAAGTCATCATTATTTTGATTCAGATTCCGGTACATTGTTGCTATGGCAACCGAATTTTAAAAAACTTCAGTTATTTAGTTATTACAGCTACAATTACATTTTGATTAATTAAAAAAGATTTGATCCCCCTTAAAAAACACAATATGACGTAGCAACCATGATAGATGAACATACATGTGAAAATTGAAGAAGAAAAATTAAAACTTTTAATAAAATCGAAAATAACAAAAAATGGCCATATTTCTGTAATTTTGAAGAATCTAGCAAAATAAATTGTCAGGGTGTTTTGAATCTATGTGTCAGTACTTCATAAAATGCAAAAAACTCATTTTGACCCTGGTACCCCTATAAGCATGAAAATCTCATGGCTGGTCGCATATATCAATGCAAAAAAAGAAGAAAAAAAAACATTTTCCTTATTTTCTCAAAATAAAAATGCGTTCTTACAAGCAAGTAAGCACTAAGAAAATACGTTTTTTGTTTTTGTAATTACAAAAATTTTGTTATATACATTACAGCAAAAATATCTAAAGAAAGAGTACCACAATGAACCCACTGTGTATTGGCCTACACCATTACATATTTGTTCTGTGTTTGTAGCAGCTGAGCAAGCTGAAAACTGTTGTAAGGGCTCCGCATCGGGAATGCGAGAGTCCTATCGTTTTCTTTTGGTCTGTCCGTCCTTACGTTCGTTTTGTAACCCATAAGCTCCAAAAGTAGGGATAGGCCGACACTAGAATGATGCATAATATGTAAATGTGCATTTGATATTTTGTAAAACATTTTGGTAAATACATTTTGTACAAAAACTTAGTTTCTGTTGAAAAATCATAAATTTTGCGACTTAATTATTGTAAATGACAAAACTCTAAAAAGTTATGAAAGGAAGCCGATAAAACTATGCACTGGTATTGTGCATAATATGTAGACCTGCATATAATATTTTGGTAAAACTTTGATTAAATTGATTTTTAAAAAAAAGATTATATTTTGTTTCAAAATCACAAATTTTGAAAACTTTTTCTGTGCTAGAATTTCAACAAATTTTGAAATGTTGGTATAATATGCTATTCCAAATTGATTCCGAATGTCAAATTTGCAGAATAAACTTATTGTTACAAAATCACGTATTCTTTTTGTGCTTAAATGTTAATGAAAACTGATATGCAAGTATAATGAGCTGTCGTATTGTTTCTTGGTTTAGAAAAATAGTTAAAGCGAAAATTGAGAGGGGAGAAATTACGATAAAAACTTGGTATTGGTAACAAATCACTAGGGATTTTAGCAAAAAATGAAATATATAGGTAAAAATACATATTCCAAATTGATTCCCAGTGAAAAAAAAAAATTTTTTGTGAAAGTGAAAACAAATGTGTGCACAAACTTCACAAAAACATTTCATTGCACTAGGATGTCAACGGATATAAAGGTATAATGTGCTTTTCCAAATTGTTTCCCGGTGTCAAATTTGCAATATAAACTTTTTTTTGAACAAATCACAACTTTTGAGAAACTACGTTGTGTGTGAGGTTTCAATGAATATTGATATAAGGTAGAATAGGTTAATATACAAAGATCATTCTCCTTGTATACTATTATCTGACGGTCGCCATTTCTGAAACAGCTGCCAAAATACATAAAAAAAGTTCGGATTTTAACAATATTTACGTAGAACGTGTCAAAGTTTACTAAAATTTATATCTTTTCAATATGTATTGCTTTATTTGCATTAGTAGTTATTATTTACGTCAGTCTTTCCTCTAAAAATGTGCAAGCGGGACCATTCCTGATGTATCCCTTCATAGTTGTTGAGAGTAAATACTATGTCGATGGTTTTGTACTTTCTAGTGAAATTACTCATTCCAGTATTTTGATTCTTATTACTTCCATCAAAGACAAAATATAAGATGATCACACACTAATATTGAAGCAAAGCATATGAATCACAGGGATCCCATTGTTCATTGGCTTTCTAAATTACATATTTATTACGTTTTGAGGACTTTTTTATTAACAGACAATCGGTATTACCATGGAACAAACTGTGACCCTCCGATTGCAAACTTGCTCCTTTATTCTTATGAGACAGACTCCATATATGAACCTCTCAGGAAAAATAAACGGATCACCAGATGTAACAAAATGGATCTTAACTATTAATTTAATACCAAACAGAAAACAATAAACTTGCGGAAAAGATGGTATATCGCAAACAAAAGGTGCAAAAATTAGTACACCATATCCGGATTTCGATAATTAATGTCTCTTCAGTGATGTTAGGAATAGAAACGGTATTTGGAAGGCCATATAATTTACCTCAATTTAGGATAGACTCTTGAATTTTGAAGAGTCGAAATAGGATGAACGGATCATATAAACCCGAAGAAGACAAATATAATACAAGCCCAAACGAAAAAATATAAACTAAGTCTAAATTGAAAACAACGTTCAAACCTATGATTGCGTTAGATAAAAACCGCAATTTTTATACGTGTGCATGCAAAACAAATTTCTTGGTAGAGAGGTCTAAATACAGCACATATATAAACAAGTCTAAATTTAAAACAACGTTCAAAACATAGATATAGATATATTTATTGTCATTCTTTATAAAGCTTCTTTATAAAGCTAACATTTCAGAGGAATATGCTGCTCTGTTGGGTAATTCTCTGAATTCTTTGATCTACAATAACAACAGAATTATCAAAGTTAACAGAGGATTTTATAGTCAAACCTGTGATAAAGGTCATCTTTATTTAGCAATAACATGTCTAGTCACCTTCTTCTTGTCCTACTGTAGTTATACCTATGCATGTTGAACCTCAATTCAAAGATCGTATCTCTTATAAATCAGTTTTCTCTTTCCTCAAGGGTGACCTTTACATATATATTTGACTGTATATATTGTGGAACAGCTAAATTTATTTTAGCTTTACTTCTTGTCAAGTATCAGTTGGCAGTAGAAATTCAAAATTTTCTTGGATATTGTTCAACAGAAACTCTATACATAATTATATATACATATATAGATATAATTATTGTCGTTCTTTATAAAGCTAACATTTCAGAGGAATATGATGCTCTGCTGAGTACTTCTCTGATCTACAATGACAACAGAATTATCAAAGTTAACGCCAGATTTAATTCGTTCACAAACATGATTTACCTTTCCACATTTTGTTCGGGTCTGTCACGAACCTGTAATTCAGTGCTCGTCATTGTTCTCTGTCTTATCATATTTGCTTTTTATTTACTGTTAGTTTTCTCATTGGAATTGTATTACAGTTGATCATGTTGGGACCTTTTATAGCTTTCTATACATATGCTGTATGGATTTACCTCATTTCTGAAGGTCATACAGTGACATATAGTTGTTTACATCTATGTAGTTTGATCTCTGTTGGATAGTTGTCGTATAGGCAATCATATCACATCTTCTTATATTTTTTTTATATTATTAATAATTGAAGTCACTTCAAATAAAAACAAATACATTGTATATAAAAAGAGAATAAATTTAATTTTGAAATTGGTAAACCTTTGCACAATCATTTTGAAAGGACAGTATGTGAAACAATACTTAAACATTGCTTTGTTCTGAAACTACATATTTAATAAACATGAGAAAAGTAATGATGTCCTGTCCTGCCACTGCGTGCAAATCTTCCTATGGCATGTTAAAAATAAAATAATCTCAGAATGATGTTGCTAAGCAACCCTTATATTTCTCAAAATTCTTATGAAAGTTATATCTCAAATAACTCAATATTGGATTTACTATTACTCCTCATTTTTAGTGGGGTTCCTGTTGCTCAGTCTTTTGCTATTTATGTAGAGTTCTGTAGACTGTTGTTTGTCTTTTCATCGTTTTTCGTTTTTGCCATAATTATGTCTGTATCACTTTGACTTTGTGAGTTTTGATTCTCCTATTGGTATCTTCTACCTTTTTATGCAAAATAATTCAAATTTCTTGCTATTTCAACAATTTTTTTTCAAACAGTTTAAACTTCAGTTTGACATAAAATTTCCAAAACTATTCCTTCCAAAAATTCGAAATTTTCTAATCCTTGTATCTCAAAAACAATTAAATAAGACTTATCTTTATTTTTGCTATTGATAAATTATATATCATCTAATATGAAAGAAGTCTTTGTGTTGTTGAGTTTATTTTTCTTTGATGTATTACTCATCATCTCCTTTTATTCATGTCATTTATGACAATGTTGTTATTTATAACTTATTCAGCATACTACTGAAATTCTAAATGCTAGGCACAATCTTCAAAAGACAGGTATAAAATACAAAAACTGCATATCCCCAAAGAACTACTGTAAACATAAATATTTTTCGTGATTTCTATGCATCAACTTTTTGTGCTTGTTTAAATTCACACATGGCACATTAAATTGGCCCTTCACCCCAATATTGTTGATTGGTACAAACTGTATGCATGAAAGATACTTTAATTTTATGCAAAATCTTAAAGTGAAAATAACCCCCACTAAAAATTTCCATGTTTTAGGTAATTAGTTTTATACAATTAAATGATACACATACCTCAATTTTTCTTTAAAACACAACTTTTTCTTTCTCTTGACAACAAACAGTATGACTATGACTACACATATAACTGCTAACACCACAACAATTATAATGACGGAATGATTGATAGATTTAGTATTTTCATCTGGTTTATCTGATTTATCTGTAGAAACTTCACATTGGGATGGTGTGGTGAAAAACGATTCATCTGCAAAACAATGGTTATCTCATTAAAAAGTGGAAAACAATGATATCTTGTACTAATTCATGACATAAGTAGCCTAACATGCACCATGCACATTATAAAAATGAGAAAATGACCATAATTTTTTAATGTTTTTCATCTTATGCCAACAGTGAGGCTTAAAGACCAAGCAAAAGTGTACATCCCCACAGCAAGAGGGTCTCTTCCTATATGAATTGAAGGTATCCACAGACGTTCAGCTGGAATGGAACCTTTTTTTGATATGTCAAATATATCAATGAGTTGCAATTTCATCAATGTAAAATGTCAATGGGTCAGTACTGGTAATTTTCATCTTTTGATCAGATTTCTGTTATATATGCTGTTTTTTTTCCTTTTAAACCAATCTAAGATGTCAAAAATGTTATAGATGATAACAGAGAAATATATGAATGGGTTATAATTTTGACATGAAGTTTATTTATGGGTCGGATTTTCACAAGATTTCAATATGTGAATGGGGTGTTTTGAAATCCCGGCTGCATGTATGTACCATAAATCCAATGTTGAGACCCCACTCCCCTCACAGCAAGTACAAAATGGCCCCAAGATTTGGTTTGTGCAAATTTTTTGCTTGATTTAGATAATGCTATAAATTTGCACATTGAAGTACACCTAGGTCTGTAGATGTTGTGCAATATCAACATATTAAATGGTATGACAGGTATAGAAATCTAACAACTACTGATATACAATTTGCTGAACACCTGTCTTATAAGAGTGACTGACTATTAAAGTCTTACATATTTGTAATCAAAGCATGGTGAATGTTAGGAACAAGGAGGATAGCTATATTGGAATAGCTAGTAACCTGGTTTTAAAGAAACAAGAATATATATATGTCCATATAAAGCGATTCCCTGCTACATTATCATATTTCAAATTCAGTGAACAAACTGCAATATGGCATAAATTTAAATACCCTGAGAATGTACTAGTTTCACACTCATTTTTTATGATCAGTGAACTGAAAAATCTGTGTTAAAAACCTTAATCTGACATGTAATTCAAAAAGTTCATATCATAATGAACATGCATATCGATATTCTAACTGTTAAATACAAAATCATGATGATTGAAAAATGAGTAAAGGACTGTGTGCCCTTGTGTACAAGCATCTAAAAACTTGTGTTTGGATGTTGTGTATAAAGTGTGTGGGAAGAAATTCAATAACATAAAAAAATATAAGAAGTGATAAGAATTTCATGTTTTGCAAGAAGTATATTTAAAATCTACAGTGACCTTAACCAGTGGCAAGACCAATGAGGCACGAATAATAGAACAGTCACTCTTCTTATGAAAATATTTACAAAATTAACAGTTAAACATTGCCTGTGATGATACTGATTTAAGGGGCTCATGGGTCTTAATCAAATTTTTATTTAATATAGGATTTCGCTATATTTTGTATAAATGAACTTTATCTTATACTTAATAGAAAATAAAATAAAAAATGGGATCACCGTTCATTTAAGCTCACAATCTGCCTTAAAAAGCATACATTTTTACCTTTTTCCGTTGAACTAATAGGAGAAATAGAGGTAATATCGAAATTAAAAAGAACTTAATTACAGAAATCGCTCAAATTTTACAATAGTTTAGTTTAAGTACAGCTTATTTGAAAATTATAATAAAAATAAAGGTCACCGATGAGTCAAAAGATATTTCAATTTTAATGCCAATAATGGCATTTTGCATCAAAGGAGATAATTTGGCACTTTTTAATGATATCTACATTTTAAAAGTCATCTGGGGCCAACAGTTGATTTTTTTAATGATTTTTGTACCATATGATAAAACAACCACTTAAGGTAATAAATAAAATTTGTAATGAAAAATAAATGTTTAATTTTATTCTGAAATTTTTATACCCTCCAGCCTCCTTAAGGGTATTTCTAAACAAGTCACCAATTTTCAGAGTGTTCCGCACAGTCATGAGCATGTTACAATTTCCCAAAATAGACCTATTTTCCGCAGGACTTAAACATCTTATGTCAGATAAATGTATAGTTACAACTGATCTGATAACCTTGTACAGCAGGCATTAAACATTTTAAGTCAGACAATGAACAGTTAAACCCATGTATAGTTAGACTGATCTAATTACCTTGTACAGCAGGCCTTAAACATCTTATGTCAGATAATGAACAGTTAAACCCATGTATAGTTAGACTGATCTAATTACCTTGTACAGCAGGCCTTAAACATCTTAAGTCAGATAATGAACAGTTAAACCCATGTAAAGTTAGATTGATCTAATTACCTAGTACAGCAGGCTTTAAACATCTTAAGTCAGATGATGAGTAGTTAAACCCATGTTTAGTTAGACTGGTCTAATTACCTTGTTCAGCAGGCTTTAAACATCTTAAGCTTAGCTCAGATGATGAACATTTAAACCCATGTATAGTTAGACTGATTAACTCCACTCTACCACCATCTGAAAAAAGAAATTTTAGTTAAACACTGTTTTGTTTTAAATCCTTGCTATTCCATTTTCAATGTAGGTGTTTTTGTTTTTGTTAGTCTCTTCCTTCCTCCTCCATTTATTTTGATGGAATAGCCCTTACTAAAAACAAATCTGTAATATAGGCAGAACTCAAAACTACCTTATATATTATTACTATAGGGCTGTTCTAAAATTAAACACATGGGGCACAGGTGGCACTTTTTAAGACCCTTACCACCCATAAAAAAATATATAGTTTACTTATAATTCTTACAAAATTCTAAAAAAAATGCAACCACTGATATCTAATTAATTTGAGTGCCTCCCATCACCTTTACTGATACAAATAACCTCACATAAACAATCAATCAGTTCAATTACACTTTGTTACAATTTCAAATCCTTAAGCAGTTTCTGTGATTATCAAATGTGCACACAACAAAAAAGTCTCTCTGAATCGTCTAAAGAGTAGACTTTGGACGATAAAGAGCTAAACAAATTTTATAGACACCTGTCTTATGTTTAAAGGGCATTAGCTACGATATATATAAAAATATGATTTTTTTTTGTTCAATCATTATTGAAAGTGAAATAGTGAAATAATAATTCGCTTTTAGCAGCAAATTTGGTTCAATTTTGTCAAAACAAGCTAAGAAACGTCGCTGATGAATTATTTACTTGCAAGTGAATAATTGGACCTCATAGAATCCATATTCGTGTGATTTCAATTTAACTTCTTAGCTGGAGATGGGTTGCACATGTACTGTGGATTCATTTATTTTCGTGGGTACTAATGTTCGTGGATTGAGGAAAACTTGCACTTTCGTGGATATTTGATTTCGTCATTTTCCAAAAGTCTGCATATATTCATAAAGCAAATTTGTAATTCATTGAATATTTCAATTTGTGGCTTCCCTGTACCCAAGAAATCCGCGAAAATGGTATCAAACGAATAATAATGAATCCACAGTATTCAGCTATTAATAGGAAAAGAATGTCAACATTGAAAATGAAACAAGGATAAACCATTTGGTTAACTGATTCGATCCACAAAAAATAATTCTTATACAGGTAAATACAATGATAAACATACTTTTTAACCTACAATTTGAAATCAAACAGACCTAGAAAATTCAATTGCACGTGACCGCTATCTATTGATATTGATATTTATGTATATATCTGGTTATCTGACCGCCGGCAGTATTCAGAGGTCATCTCGATGGTTGATTAGATGACATCAAAACAAAAATACACAGGAAATGTTGATACATATTATCGAGTCCATGCATTGTTAATTGTTTATTTTAATTATTTTTTATTATTTTGTAATTTTGATATATGTTTTAGTATGTTATAAATCAAATATGAGAATTTGAGTCAATTCGGTAAACATGAATCTGACAGCTAATGCCTCTTTAAGACTATATCTTGCTCTCAAAAGACTTTTGGTAATTCTTGTCATTAGGTTGCTGTCTCATTGACATATATCCTTTTAATGATATGCTGGAAATAAAAACATCATCAATTTCAAATAAAATTCCTTAATAAACAAAAGGACTTAAACACAAACACTGATAAAGTTCCTGTTGAAAAGTTGAACATGTTGCTAGATTGAACTTAAACCCCTTTATTTTATCCTGATCAGATGAATAACAATAATTGTCAATTAATATTCAATAAAATCAGTTAGAAAAATGACTACTATTTCACATTGTTTATGAATGACAAATACACAGATAAAAGTCAAACATTATATGTTTCCAACATAAAACTAGAGGCTCTAAAGAGCCTGTGTCGCTCACCTGGATCTTCAACAATGGCCACTTTTAGTAAAAATCATTATTAATCTTCAACAATAGCCACTTTTTAGTAAAAATCATTATTAATCTTCAACAATAGCCACTTTTTAGTAAAATCATTATTAATCTTCAACAATAGCCACTTTTTAGTAAAATCATTATTAATCTTCAACAATAGCCACTTTTTAGTAAAATCATTATTAAAGGGGAATACCTCTATTAAGAATTAGCTGCCAATTTCAGTCAGGTAAACATATTTGTAGATCTTATCCTGCTGGTAACTTTTACGTTTTAAAGTTTCTTTCTATCTATTATAGTTTGGCAAAAAATGCATAAAAATGTTAAAAATTATCATTTAAGGACAATAACTCAAATAAAGAGTTAATTGAAGATTTTAACCATTATGGCTTATTTGTAGATTTTGTCTTGCTGATCATCTGTGCTATTTAAAGTTTCTATCTATCTATTACAGTTTTTAAGATGTTAGGCAATAATTGGGAAAAATCATCATTAAAGGGCAATAAATAAGTAGTTGACAGAAGATTTTCGCTATGTTGACTTATTTGTAGATCCTGTTGTGCTGATTATTTTTGCTATTTAAGGATCTATCTATCTATAATAGTTTTTAAGATATAAGGCATTAACGCAAAAAATTGGTAAAATCGTCATTGAAGGGCAATAACTCTAATAAGTAGTGGTCTGTGGATTTGGGTAATGTTTGACTGATTTGTAGATCTTGTCTTGTTGATCATTTTTGCTTTTTAAAATTTCTGTCTATCTATTATAATTTTCAAGATAATAGGCAAAAATTTAAAAAATAGAAAAATTTGTGATTTAACGGTAATAACTCCTATAAGATGTCATCTGACAGTTTTGACGTGAACTGTCAATAGGTAGAGCTCAAAATTCTGCACATTTCTGCCATGTCAGATTTTCTCTATTTATAGGGGTTTTTGAAATAATAGGCAAAACTTGCTTTTTACCCCTATGTTCTATTTTTAATCATGTTGGCCATCTTGATGACAAGTGAAGTCATCGGACACATTTTCTAAACTTAAGACCCTAATGGTGATTGTGGCCAAGTTTGGTTAAATTTGGCCCAGTAGTTTCAGAGGAAAAGATGTTTGTAAAAGTTAACGAACGAAGACGACGACAAGTGAGAAAAGCTTATTTGGCCTTTTGGCCAGGTGAGCTAAAAAGGAGATGTGCTATGACTATCAATGAGACAACTATCCAACAGAGTCCAAATAAAGTGGATTTAAACAGATCTAAGAATGCTTGCAGATACTGAAAGCTAACTCATAGTATTTTACTGCTGATATAGGAATGAAGCCTTCTTATACTCTCAAAACTTAAACAAAATTAAATTAATTTTTATGTAAACTCCACATGTTTCTGGAATTCTTTCCATCATCAGGTATTGCTCAAGATCAAATGTCTTCCTAGCCAACAATATCAAAATTTTAAAAGCTTTACAGCAAAAGAGCCTTAACAGATCACTGTTGATTCATTTTTATTCGTGGTATACCAAATTTTGAGGGTTTCGTGGGTCACAGCAAACAACGAATTTAAGAATTCAATGAAGAATAATCTAGAGAAATGTGTATTTCCGGTTATGTTGTGCAATTCTAGAGTAGCGTTCACTTGCGATAAACATGGTAACATAAACTGTAAACACAGAGATATGTCTCGCCTATTTGTTATTTTGATAATGCAAATGTTGAAATTAAAATAGAAATACTTTAACATGTAAGTTATGCAAATATTCAAAGTCAATGAACCATGACTGAAGGTACAGGGCTAAACAATCTCCATGGAAATGAGATGTGCCAATGCTAATACAACTGCAAACCAAATACCATCGACTTTTCATAAGTCGTTCCCTTTAAACAAACCTAAACACAAACATTAACTTGTAAACTATGTAAAAGTTTCAAAGTCAATGAACCATAATTAGGGGGTGGGGTTATATAATCTCCGTGGAAATGAAACTTGCAAATGCCAATACATTTGCATACCAAATATCATTGACTTAACATAAGTGGTTCATCTTAAACTGACCTTATCACAAACTAATACATGTAAACTAAGCAAAAGTTTCAAAGTCAATAGACCATGACTGAGGGGTAAAGACCAAATATTCTCCATGGAAATGAGATGTGCCAATGCTTATATAAACTGCATACCAATTATCATTGACCTACCACTAACAATTCCCCTTAAACTGTCCTAATCAAAAACTAATACATGAAAACTAAGCAAAAGTTTCAAAGTCAATAGACCATGAATGAGGGGGTAGGGCCAAATAATCTCCATGGAAATGAGATATGCCAATGCTTATACAACTGCATACCAAATATCATTGACCTACCACTAGTGGTTCCCCATAAACTGACCAAATCACAAACTAGTACATGTAAATTAAGCAAATTTTCTAAGTCAATAGACCTTGACTGAGGGGGCGGGGACAAATAATCTCCATGGTAATGAGATGTGCCAATGCTAATACAACTGCATAACAAATATCATTGACCTACCATTTGTGGTTCACCATGAACTAGGCCTAATCACAAACTAATACATTGTTGACGCCGCCGCCGATGCCGACGCCGGAAACATCATACCTTTGTCTTGCTTTTTGACTCCGTCAAGGCGAGACAATAAAACCTGTTCTTGAAATAAAAAAATGAAATCTGTAGAATATCAGTGAGAATTTACGTTTTGAAATTGGTTCAAATAGTTCATGGGAAATAACTGAAATTTGTTAATTACCGTGTCATAATTTGGTTTAAAGATGATTAAAAATCAATAGGATTAAGTACAAGACATTGCCCTTAGGTAATATTGTTTTTAACAAGGAATTTCACACCTCAATACTTGACAGAAAAGACATTTGATTAAATAATAATTTACTTGTACATGAACACATTGTGATGTACACTTGTAACCCGTTTATTATAATCTTTTAAGACATTTATCGGTACAAATCATACATCTTTCAAATAAAACTTTAATTTCAAAATCGTGCATAAAAATTAAATGAAATAATCATTTCCGACATAAAACTTAAAATTTAGAAAAAAGCAGCCTTACACATGTTCCCCAGAGTTTATATAACAAAACCGTGTGATGAGTAAATATTTTAGCATGCTTTATTTTATGGGCTGCAAACATCGTAAGCATGTTTCTTACTTTTGATTATTTTCTTATGACTGCTTATTATGTTGTAATTTGGGAAAATAACTTTCAATCAGTTGTACATCAAAGGGCTTTGAAAAACTTTCAGCAAGAAATTATAAATTGTTAAACAAACAAATAATTAGTTACCGTTGTCCCACTTGCAATCAAAGTTTTAAATGAACATTTTAACCTAGAATGACCAAGCGAGGATTTTAACAATTCAAAACATTTTCAATGAATTTTGATCTTTTATTCTTTATTATTCAAACACATATCCACGAATTTACATATCAGAAACATTTTTTCTTTTATTTTTGAGACAGCAATCCACAAATTTCCGTATCCCATGAAAAGTCCTTTTTTCTCTATCCACGAAAATTGTTATCCACGAAAATAAATGAATCCACAGTAACCAAAACCAGATCAACTTTCCCTGAAGGAGTTGCAACCTTAATTTGATTATTATTACCTACCTTATAAACAGAAAATTTAGTCAAAATGTATCATTTAAATCATGCATGTAATATAGCAACTACAATATATCTACTGGCATGGGTAGATGGTACGCTCTGGAAACAAAAAGCCTACTAGCAGCAAGTAGCTACAAGTGGTAGTACTTGTAAATAGATATAAGAAGATGTGGTATGAGTGCCAATGAGGCAACTCTCCAAGTCACAATTTGTAAAAGTAAACCATTAAAGGTCAAAGTACAGCCTTCAACACAAGCAAGCTATAAAGGGCCCCAAAAATGACTAGTGTGAAACTATTCAAATAGAAAAACCAATGGTCTAATCTATATAAAAAACGAGAAACGAGAAACACTTATGAACCACATCAACAAACGACAACCACTGAACATCAGGTTCTTGACTTAGGACAGGTGCAAACAAATGCAGCGGGTTTAAACGTTTAAATAGGCGCCAACCTTCACCCTCCTGAAATAATAGTGTAACATCACAACATAGAAAGACACACTATAAAATATCAATTGAAATGGCTTAACACAATCAAAAGACATATTAACAAAAACAAGTGAACATACACTGAACTAATAAATTTGATCTCTCATGTCTATGACACAATGTAAATACAAAACTAATAAAACAAGGGAGTTAGATGTAAAACAATACCAGAAAGACAACCATAATCTTGAACAAAATGCCGCCAAATAAAATAACATACACAGGTAAATAAAAATAATTTTGTTGTAAGGTATACATGGAGTACGGAAATAATTTTGTTGTTCCTAGTACGAGTACAAAATTGAAAATTATCATCATACTAAACACTTATCAAAGGTGGTATATATTAAAAATAATGAGTCTAGATATAACACTGAATAAGTAAACATTAAATAACAAAAATACATTACAAATTGTATCAACAGGTCAAATTAACACGAAAGTACAATTTGAGAGTACTTGTAGTTACTGAGAGCTAGTTAAAAGCCAATAAAATGCTCCGCTGAGTGCAGCTTGATACGACCACAGAGGTCGAACCCTGAACAGTAAGGGCAAGTATGGACACAACATTCAAGCTTGATACAGCTCTGAATTTGGATTGTGATTAAATATCTGACACAGCATAGGTTTCTGACACAGAATGAATGTGGTCTAAGAACTTAAAAATTTTTAATTTACATACTATGGTCCAATATCCAAAATCTAAATACATACACGGTTAGATTCAGCATATCAAAGAACCCCAAGAATTCAATTTTTGTTAAAATCAAACTAAGTTTAATTTTGGACCCTTTGGACCTTAATGTAGACCAATTTGAAAACGGGACCAAAAAACACTGTTAGATTCAGCATATCAAAAAACCCCAATATTTCAATTTTTGATGAAATCAAACCATATCATTATTATTTGCTTTTATATATAAATAAAAAAATAACCAACTTCAAATGGAAAATTTTAAAGAAAACAAAAAAAAAAAAAAGAAAGAAAATAAAAATCCCCCATTTTTGAACCCCCTTATGATTCATCACCACCAAACTCAATCCCAGCCTTCCCTTTGTGGTATGGTACCATGCAGTACAATTTCTGAGAGATCCATACACTTGAACACAAGTTATTGTCTGGAAACTGTAAAAATGCTTGTTTTTTGGCCCAAATTCCTAAACGCTTAGGGCAATTACCCCCAAACTCAAACCTAGCTTTCCCTTTGTGATATGGAACCTTGTAGTACAATTTCATAAAGATCCATACACTTACACACAAGTTATTGTCCTGAAACTAGAAAAATGCTTGTTTTTTGCCCCTTTTTTGCCCCTAATTCCTAATATTTTAAGGCAATTACCCCCAAAATCAATTCCAGCCTTCCCTTTGTGGTATGGTACCTTGCAGTAACAATTTCAGAGAGATCCATACACTTGAACACAAGTATTGTCTGGAAACTAGAAAAATGCTTATTTTTGGCCCCTTATTCCTAAACGTTTTGGGCAATTACCCGAAAACTCAATTCCAGCTTTCCCTTTGTAGTATGGAACCTTGTAGTACAATTTCAGAAATATCAATACACTTACACACAAATCATTGTCCTGAAACTAGAAAAATGCTTGTTTTTTGCCCCTTTTTGGCCCCTAATTCCTAAAATTTTGAGGCAATTACCCCCAAAATCAATCCCATCCTTCCCTTTGTGGTATGGTACCTTGCAGTACAATTTCAGAGAGATCCATACACTTGAACACAAGTTATTGTCTGGAAACTAGAAAAATATAAAAAAGAAGATGTGGTATGATTGCCAATGAGACAACTGTCCACAAGAGACCAAAATGAAACAGAAATTAACAACTATAGGTCACCGTATGGCCTTCAACAATGAGCAAAGCACATACCGCATAGTCAGCTATAAAAGGCCCCGAAATAACAATGTAAAACAATTCAAACGAAAAAACTAACGGCCTTATTTATGTACAAAAAATGAACGAAAAACAAATATGTAACACATAAACAAACGACAACCACTGAATTACAGGCTCCTGACTTGGGACAGGCACATACATACATAATGTGGCGGGGTTAAACATGTTAGCGGGATCCCAACCCTCCCCTAACCTGGGACAGTGATATAACAGTACAACATAAGAAGGAACTATAATAAAATGCTCCGCAGGGCGCAGCTTGATACGACCGCAGAGGTCGAACCCTGAATAGTTGGGGCAAGTATGGACACAACATTCAAGCTTGATACAGAACTGAATTTGGATTGTGATTAAATATTTGACACAGCATATTTTCTGACACAGAATGAATGTGGTCTAAGAACTTAAAATTTTAAATTGGACATTCACCTATTATGGTCCAATATCCAAAATCTAAATACATGGTTAGATTCAGCATATCAAAGAACCCCAAGAGTTCAATTTTGATGAAATCAAACAAAGTTTAATTTTGGACCCTTTTGACCTCAATGTGGACAAAGTTGATAACGGGCAAAAATCAAAAATCTAAATACATGGTTAGATTCAGCATATCAAAGAACCCCATATATTCAATTTTGTTGAAATCAAACAAAGTTTAATTTTGGACCCGATTTGGACCAACTTGAAAACTGGGCCCATAATCAAAAATCTAAATACATGTTTAGATTCAGCATATCAAAGAACCCTAAGAATTCAATTTTGTTAAAATCAAACTAAGTTTAATTTTGGACCCTTTGGACCTTAATGTAGACCAATTTGAAAATGGGACCAAAAATTAAGAATCTAAATACACGATTAGATTCGGCATATCAAAGAACCCCAATAATTCAATTTTTGATGAAATCAAACAAAGTTTAATTTTGGACCCTTTTGACCTCAATGTGGAACAAATTGATAACGGGGCCCAAAAATCAAAAATCTAAATACATGGTTAAATTCAGCATATCAAAGAACCCCAAGAATTCAATTTTTGTTGAAATCAAACAAACTTTAATTTTGGACCCCGATTTGGACCAACTTGAAAACTGGGCCCATAATCAAAAATCTAAATACATGTTTAGATTCAGCATATCAAAGAACCCTAAGAATTCAATTTCTGTTAAAATCAAACTAAGTTTAATTTTGGACCCTTTGGACCTTAATGTAGACCAATTTGAAAACAAACCAAAAATTAAGAATCTAAATACACGGTCAGATTCGGCATATCAAAGAACCCCAATAATTTAATTTTTGATGAAATCAAACAAAGTTTAATTTTGGACCCTTTGGACCTCAATGTGGACCAATTTAAAACGGGCCCAAAATCCAAAACTTAATACATGATTAGATTCAGCATATTAAAGAACCCCAAGAGTTCAAGAATAAAACCCCATTGAAATTGGTCAAGAAATAAGCAATTTATACAAAGTATCTTCTTTTGCACAATACTGTGCACTTGAATATTTCTTGCAATTGCGCAATACTGTGCAATTGAATATTTCTTGCTATTGCACAATACTGTACAATTGACAATTTCTTGCTATTGCGCAATATTGTGCTAGTGGATATTTCTTGCTATTGCGCAATACTGTGCAATTGAAGATTTCTTGCTATTGCGCAATACTGTGCAATTGAAAATTTCTTGCTATTGCACAATACTTATTATATAATAATTTACACATCCTGTTAGGTGTGTATCTCCTACCATATCATTATTATTAGCTTTTAAATATAAATCAGAAATAACCAACTTAAAATGGAAAATTTTAAAGAAAAGAAAAGGAAAAAAGAACCCCCCAACTTTTGAACCCCTTTGATTCATCACCCCAAACTCAATCCCAGCCTTCCCTTTGAGGTATGGTTGTACCTTGCAGTACAATTTCAGAGAGATCCATACACTTGAACACAAGTTATTGTCTGAAACTAGAAAATGCTTATTTTGGCCCCTTTTGGCCCGTAATTCCTAAACGTTTCAGGCAATTACCCCAAACTCAATTCCAGCTTTCCCTTTGTGATATGTAACCTTGTAGTATAATTTCAGAAAGATCCATACACTTACACACAAGTTATTGTCATGAAACTAGAAAATGCTTGTTTTTGCCCCTTTTGGCCCCTAATTCCTAAACGTTTCAGGCAATTACCCCAAACTCAATTCCAGCTTTCCCTTTGTGATATGGAACCTTGTAGTACAATTTCAGAAAGATCCATACACTTACACACAAGTTATTGTCATGAAACTAGAAAATGCTTGTTTTTGCCCTTTTGGCCCCTAATTCCTAAAATTTTGAGGCAATTACCCCAAAATCAATCCCAGCATTCCCTTTGTGATATGGAACCTTGTGGTACAATGTCAGAGAGATCCATACACTAACACACAAGTTATGTCTGGAAGTCACAAAATGCTTATTTTGGCCCCTTTTGGCCCCAAATTCCTTAACTGTTGGTACCATAACCCCAAAATCAATCCCAACCTTCCTTTTGTGATATTGAACCTTATGGTAAAATTTCATAGAGATCCATTCACTTAAACTAAAGTTAGAGTGCGAAACCAATGCGTCTTCGGACGACGACGACGACGCCGCTAACGTCATATTAATATACGACCACAAAAATTTTTGTGGTCGTATAAAATCAGTTGAAAAGGCTTAACTCATCAGATGGACAAAAATACAAGTGGACGTGGCAGGGTACTTGTACATCCCAACAACAAAAGACATTAGGAACAGATCTGAGAGTACTCGCAGTTATCTGACAGCTAGTTCAAAGCCACTAACAACTAATAAAAAAATCATGCATCTAAGACTAAATTATCAATCCGTACACATCCAACATCCAATGGATTTAGTGTAAAGACGTCATAAACAGTCAGAGAAAACATGACCTTGTGCAATGCCAAGATACAGGTATCGACAGATTGTAGATCCATGAATGTGTATATGTATATAATATACTAGTAATATTTAGTTTGCTTTTAATTTACTGATAACAAAATCAATATTTATACCAATAAAAAATATTCAATGATCTTATTACAGTGTTGAATTCGTAACCTTTTAGAATAAGTTTATTTAAAGGAGCGATAAGTTTACAAGGATCATTTCTAAATTTCCGGGCACAGTTAACAACATTTCCGTAAAAATGAGGATGTGCTATCCTGTTTGAAATAAGTTTTCTACAGGTACAACCAAACTTTGAAAATGCTTAATTTTGGCCCCTTATTCCTAAACGTTTTGGGCAATTACCCCCTTACTCAAATCCAGCTTTCCCTTTGCAATATGGAACCTTGTAGTACAATTTCAGAAAGATCCATACACTTACACACAAGTTATTGTCCTGAAACTAGAAAAATGCTTGTTTTTGCCCCTTTTTTGGCCCTTAATTTTTGAGGCAATTACCCCTAAAATCAATCCCAGCATTCCCTTTGTGATATGGAACCTTGTGGTACAATAACAGAGAGATCCATACACTAACACACAAGTTATTGTCTGGAAGTTACAAAAATGCTTATTTTTGGCCCCTAATTCCTTAACTGTTAGTACCATAACCCCCAAAATCAATCCCAACCTTTCTTTTGTGGTATTGAACCTTATGGTAAAATTTCATAGAGATCCATCTACTTAAACTAAAGTTATTGTGCGAAAACCAATGTGTCTTCAGACAACGACGACGCCAACGTCATACCAATATACGACCGCAATTTTTGCGGTCGTATAAAAACAATTAATAATAAAAAATCATGCATCAGAGACTAAAATCAACTAAAACACATCCCAGGGATTTAGTGTTTTAACGTCATGGACAGTCAAAGAAGACATGACTTGTGCAATGCCAAAATAAAAGTTTCGACAGGCAGTAGGATAGTTAGGAGTTAACCTGTTAATAAATATGTATAATTTAATATATAGATAGAGTAATCTCTATATAGAAAATGAACATGGATGCGTATTTATACATCCCAAAAAAACGTTTGAAAAGAATACAAATTTAGTTATGTTTTAATTTGCTGATGACAAAATTTATATTTGTGCCAATGTAAACTAGATTCAAAGATCTTATTACAACATTGGAAAGATAACCTTTACTAATAAGTTTGTTTAAAGGTTCGATGAGTTTACACGGATCACATAGTGCTTTCCGCGCTTTTAGTACAATATTACCGTAAAATTTAGGATGTGAAATACTGTTTTCAATAAGTTTTCTACAGGTACAGCCAAATTTACTAATCAAATCTTATGTAAGTCTATCATGTTCAATGCTGAAGTATGGCTCTATATAATAGCTTAAAAGGCTACACAGATTGGTGATATCAATATCAAATAAATTGTTGAAGCTATCTCAAGTTATTCATTAGAAATAAATATATCAATATCAAATAACTTGTTGAAGGCTATCTCAAGTTATTCATTAGAAATAAATATATCAATATCAAATAACTTGTTGAAGGCTATCTCAAGTTATTCATTAGAAATAAATATATCAATATCAAATAACTTGTTGAAGGCTATCTCAAGTTATTCATTAGAAATAAATATATCAATATCAAATAACTTGTTGAAGGCTATCTCAAGTTATTCATTAGAAATAAATATATCAATATCAAATAACTTGTTGAAGGCTATCTCAAGTTATTCATTAGAAATAAATATATCAATATCAAATAATTTGTTGAAGGCTATCTCAAGTTGTTCATTAGAAATAAATAAATCAATTATGACAATATCACATAGCTGGGTGAAGGTTATCTCAAGTTATTCATTAGAAGTAAAGTCAACTAAATTACAGCATCAAAAACTGTTAACAACAAACCAAGGAAACAAGAGACAGAGCATAGAACTGTAAATATACTAATTTTCGTGTGTACTTATTTTTCGCGAAATTAGTATTGACGATAAATTCACATATATTTAATTTTGGTATTTTCAAAATATCAAAACCTAAATAACGGAAAATATATAAAAATGTTCATTTACATGATAAATTAAGTATTTATTTGGTTAACAATTATATGAATTAAACTAAACAAAGATAAGTCAATCATTAAAATATAGTGGTCTGTTCAATAGAGGTTATTATCCGATTAAGATGTTAATTACCCAATAAAGATGTCATATTTGGCTTGGAGTATTATTTATGACCTTTTATCCCTTAATCCTTAATTAGTTTTCTGTATGGTGTCATCGGTTTACTCCTGGTTTGCCCACTTTTAATTATACCCATTATCTATTAGTAAAGAAAACAAAAAAGACAAAAGGTTTAATGAGCATACTATTGTATAGTCTGTTCCAACTTGGTTATATAGTTCATTAGTGTTTTCTATATATTCAGGTACTTTTTTTTTCCATTTTCATTTGCATAGAAAATAATAAATAAATCAAATATTTTTTCTCTCAATAATTTAATATCAATTCAATCGATTCATTTGTGTACAACAGTTACTAATGATTAAACAATGACATTCAGTTATAAAAGTGTCTTAATAATTCCATAGTTTTGAATGATTTTCATATAAATACATCCATACAAGTTGTCTTTTATTGCAAACATAATTTATATAATACATGAATCAAGTTTATATAAATGCATTGCATAAGGAAATGATGATAATGATGGGAAATGCAATTTTTTTCATATATATATTTCAAAAGTCACAAAACAATATATTCACAAAGTCAGAAATTACAATATTTCACGAATTTGTTCAGTTCAAATGGAAAAGATTGGATGCTGCGTCAGAGTAGTCTATCACGATGAGTCCTTGTTGGTATCTGTCTTTCAGTAGTTGGAGTCTGGTGTCTTTTACTCTGTATCTGCGTCTTTTTGGTCGGCGGGCTCCTTCTGCTGCATACTGGATAATGTTACATTCTGTCAGTACCTGGGTCTTCATCAGTAACTCAAAGATATCGTACATGTTGGTGTTGTTTTAACAGTTACACAGTTCATTTGAGGTTACATAAGGTACACAGGACTAACATGCATATGTATGTGCAGTTGCACAGTTCATTTGAGGTTACATAAGGTACACAGGATTAACATGCATATGTATGTGCAGTTACACAGTTCATTTGAGGTTACATAAGGTACACAGGATTAACATGCATATGTATGTGCAGTTACACAGTTCATTTGAGGTTACATAAGGTACACAGGATTAACATGCATATGTATGTGCAGTTACACAGTTCATTTGAGGTTACATAAGGTACACAGGATTAACATGCATATGTATGTACAGTTACACAGTTCATTTGAGGTTACATAAGGTATACAGGATTAACATGCATATGCATGTGCAGTTGTAAATTCCGGTAATATTTATTTAATTTATTTAATGTATTTTATATGTATGTAAGCTGCATTTGTATTCATGTGTACTTATTTTGGCAAAAGTATACCTACTGTGAAATTCCTGAATATAAATATACCCCGAAAAAACTACATATACAGTAAGGCAAATTAAAATTAATTGATAGATTTTCATCCTGGCTTGCCCCTCTAAATTCGTCCTGCCCCAATTTAAAATTTTTTAAAAAAATTTATGATTTCAGGATTTTGTTCATTTCTGTCTCCGTCAACAATGCCGATAATTTCGTTTCATACAAAACTTCCTGTTGCAAAATTCGGTTTTCGTATTCTTCAAGTATATTTAACCAAAATAATTAAGTTGATATGGTATGTCACAAAAATGTGGATTTTTTAAAATTTATACCATGACTTTATGTCAGGAAATTTGGACTGTGAATGATATCAAAAGTCCAAGAATCGTGGCACAAATTGGTATAAAAAAACATGACTGGAATACAGAAATTGACACAAGCACAAACTTATGCAATGATATAATTTCACTGTTTATTGTAGGACTGTATATTGATTACAAAAAGTTGGCCAACCTATAGAAAGATTTACCTCAAAACTCTCCTTTTTGTTGACAAATATAAAACACCCTCTGTCTCCAGCCACTCAATAAAGTCATTAAATAACTTCTTTTTTTTGGGTTATGTTCATGTTTTACATTGCATGTTTATAACTACCAGTAGTTATTAAACTTATATTTGCATGTTGCATAAGAATCTTAGGAGCATTAACCCTAGTATTTTCAACACAGTTTGAATTTTCATTTTACCCTGTACTCATAAAACTTGTGTTTCATACCAATGCATATGCCTCATATTATGGACACTATAAATAATAGCTTAATAGAAAACAAAAGAAATTAGTCGTTCAAAAATGTAGGTACTATTCTGTCTAAAAGAGTGCATAAATTCTAAATATTTTTGCTATTTAACAAAAAAAGGTTTCTAAAGCAATAAGAACATTGGTTGTAAATCACGGTCATGCTTCAGTGATTCTCTATATAATCAACCAAATTTTCTGCAGAAAAGGAGGGCCCGGGCCCCCTGGGCCCCCCTCTAAATCTGCCTCTGATATATACAAGATATAATCTTATTTTTACCCTTGCATACGAAAAACACATTACAAAAAGGTCTCAGAGGAAATAAAAATAAAACAAGAATGTGTCCATAGTACACGGATGCCCCACTCGCACTATCATTTTCTATGTTCAGTGGACTGTGAAATTGGGGTCAAAACTCTAATTTAGCATTAAAATTAGAAAGATCATATCATAGGGAACATTTGTACTAAGTTTTAAGTTGATTGGACTTCAACTTCATCAAAACTACCTTGAACAAAAACTTTAACCTGAAGCGGGATAGACGGACGAACAGATGGATGGATGGAGGAGCGGATGGATTAACAGACGGACGGACGAAAGGACACACAGACCAAAAAACATAATGTCCCTCTACTATCGTAGGTGGGGCCTAAAAATAAAATCCTCCATCCCGCCCCATTTTTCCAGAAAACTGGATGAAAATCTACTGATTAATTTTAATTGG
The DNA here is from genome assembly GCA_017311375.1 of Mytilus coruscus. Classification (NCBI taxonomy): domain Eukaryota; kingdom Metazoa; phylum Mollusca; class Bivalvia; order Mytilida; family Mytilidae; genus Mytilus; species Mytilus coruscus. The sequence goes on from CM029596.1 coordinate 69,874,329, forward strand.
CCTAATACATACCTAAGCTTCTGTCAAAAAGAGCTGTAGGTTTTAATTCCCAGTATCCATTAGGATTTTCTCCCCACATCTGAACAGTTAAGACAGTTAGGCTCATATATTTTGTTGAATCCAACAACCTGCCTGGAAGTATTGTAGAATTGGTTCCATAAGGCGATGTCAGAACCCACTGTATCTGCCCAGCATGTGGATGATTTATCTTGAGTGTTACTTCAACATGTTCTGTGTAACTGATGGTACACGACTTTACCTGTACAAAATGTTTGTATTTGTCCACACTGAAAAATATTACCATTAAGGTTATCTCAACTTCATATCACTATGACCATTTATCTTGCATATTATAAAATTTCTCAAAATAATTAATATCTACACCAACCGATATAGATAAAACAGATAAAAAGTGGAAAATAGATATCTCAATAAAGTGTATTTTGAGCTGTTGTTTTTGTTGCTGCCACTCTAAGGGTTGAATAGGGTATAGAAATTTGGTCATCCCTTGGTCTTTTTCCAATCAACAATAAAACTCTTGCCAAAATGGGGCATTTGTTTGGCTGTGCTTGATATATAAATTCTCAGCCACTTTGGTTTGAATGGGAAGGATAAATCCAATGTATTATGATATAGCTAGAGTGACAGTGTTTACGGTTTTTCTTTATCCACCAAAAAAAAAACTAGAGGCTCTAAATAGACTGTGTCGCTCACCTGGGTCTATGAGCATCTTCAACAATGGACTCTCACCAACATTGTGGACTAGAATAGTTTCATGACAAAAATCTTTTTTTTTTGTTGATCTTGTATTGCTGATAATTTTTCTGTTTACAGTTTCTCTCTATTTTCTTTAGTTTTGCCCAAAACACAAAAAACGATAAAAAATATGTTAATTAAGGCAATCAATACTATAAGGAGTAACCCAACAATTTCGGCAAAATTTGACTTATTTGTAGATCTTGTCTTGCTGATCATTTTTGCTATTTAAAGTGTCTATCTATCTTTTACAGTTTTCAAGATAGAAGGCAAAAACATAAAATATTGGTAAAAATCGTCATTAAAGAGCAAGTACTCCTACAAGGTGCCAACTGATGATTTCGGCTATTTGACTTATTGGTAGTTCAGGTCTTGCTGATAATTTTAACTCAATCATGTTTCTATCTATCTATAATAATTTTTCAGATATTAGGCAAAAACGCAAAAAAATGGTAATAAACTGTTAACACAGAGATATGTCTCGCCTATTTGTTACTTTGATAATGCAAATGTTCAAATTAAAATAGCAATACTTTATTATGTAAGTAATGCAAATATTCAAAGTCAATGAACCATGACTGAAGGTATAGGGCTAAACAATCTCCATGGAAATGAGATGTGCCAATGCTAATACAATTGCATACCAAATACCACTGAAATCTCTTAAGTTGTTCCCTTTAAACAAACCTAAACACAAACATTAACTTGTAAACTATGTAAAAGTTTCAAAGTCAATGAACCATAATGAGGGGGTGGGGTTATATAATCTCCATGGAAATGAAACTTGCAAATGCCAATACATTTGCATACCAAATATCATTTACTTAACATTAGTGGTTCATCTTAAACTGACCTAATCACAAACTAATACATGTAAACTAAACAAAAGTTTCAAAGTCAATAGACCATGAATGAGGGGGTGGGGCCAAATAATCTCCATGAAAATGAAACTTGCAAATGCCAATACATTTGCATGGCAAATATCATTGACTTAACTTTAGTGGTTCATCTTAAACTGACCTAATCACAAACTAATACATGTAAACTAAGCAAAAGTCTTAAAGTCAATAGACCATGAATGAGGGGGTAGGGCCAAATAATCTCCATGGAAATGAGTTATACCAATGCTTATACAACTGCATACCAAATATCATTGACCTACCACTAGTGGTTCCCCATAAACTGACCTAATCACAAACTAATACATGTAAACTAAGCAAAGTTTCAAAGTCAATAGACCTTGACTGAGGGGGCGGGGCCAAATAATCTCCATGGTAATGAGCTGTGCCAATGCTAATACAGCTGCATACCAAATATCATTGACCTACCACTAGTGGTTCACCATAAACTAGACCTAATCACAAACTAATACATTGTTGACGCCGCCGCTGCAACGAAACAGCATACCTATGTCTTGCTTTTTGACTCCGTCAAAGCGACACAAAAATTATTATCAAAGTGTAATATTTCCAATAAGGGGTCGTCAGACGATTTCAAGACTGTTACTTATTTGTAGATCTTGTCTTGCTGATCACTTTTGCTCATTTAAGTTTCTATCTATCTATAACAGTTTTTCAGATATTAGGCAAAAAAGGCAAAAAAATTATAAATATTGTAGTTTAAGGGCAATAACTTGAATAAGGAGTCATCTGATGACGTCAACCATGTGGACTTTTTAGATCTTGTCTTGTTGATCATTCTTTGTATATAAAGTTTCTCCCTATCTGTTATAGTTTTTCAGATATTAGGCATACATAAAAAAAAATCGGTCAAATTCGTCATTTAAGGGCAATAACTCATATAAGAAGTCGTCTGACAGTATTGAAGTAAACACACAATATGTAAATCTCATAATTCTGAACATTTATGCCCCTGTCAAATTTTCTCTATTCATAGCTGTTTTCAAGATAATAGATTATAAAACATGCATTTTACCCCTATGTTCTATTTTTAGCCATGTTGGCCTTGTTGGTTGACAGGCGGGGTCATCAGACACATTTTTTAAACAAGATACCTTAATGATGATTGTGCCCAAGTTTGGTTAAATTTGGCTCAATAGTTTCAAAGGAGAAGATTTTTGTAAAAGTAAACGATGGACGACGATGACAGACAATGGACAAAGGACGCCAAGTGATGAGAAAAGCTCACTTGGACTTTTAGGCCAGGTGAGCTAAAATTAATAAAGATCATCATTAAAGGGCAATAATCCTACAAAGAGTTAACTGACAATTTAGGTCAGGTTGACATATTCCTAGATCTTGTCCTGCTGATCATTTTGCATTAGAAGTTTCTGTCTATCTATTACAGTTTTCAAGATATTAGTAAATAAAATGCCTACATAACCGAGAGGTTGAACCCTGAATAGTTGGGGCAAGTATGGACACAACATTCAAGCTTGATAAAGCACTGTATTTGGATTGTGATTAAATATTTGACACAGCATAGATTTCTTGAATGTGGTCTAAGAACTTAATGATGTTTATAACAAAATATACCAGTGAATAGTACATAAATGCTCCAGAAGCTTTATTGTTACTGATACATAAGTCCATTTATAAGTAAAATACGGATAAACAGGTACAAAATTTTACAAAATTTCCTCCTAGATACTAGCTTTACAACAAGAACTGTACATGTTTGCATTACAGCTCTCCCTTATGGTATAATTTCATAGAGATCCATTCACTTTAACTTAAGTTAGAGTGCAAAACCAATGTGTCTTGGACTGACGACGACGACGCTAACGTGCTGGTACTTTGTTCCAACCTTGACTCCGTTGAACAAGTGCTCCAATATCCAGCAAGCCAAATCCAAAATATGAGGAAACTAAAAAAAATTAAAAAAGATTTTTCTAAACAATAACTATTGTTGGAAAAGTATTTTTTTTACTTTTTTAAATGGTTCAAATATCAAAATAATACTGGATGAACATTCTTTGTGGGCATTTGTTTGCTTGTAGGTTTTTTTGTATCTGGGATAAAAAATTAAACAAAAAATACTGTTGAAATCAAGATGTTTATGGGGACATTCTAAATGCAATTGTATATATTTCCAAAAAAATTGAATCAAAATATAAAATTCTTTACTGATTTATCACAAAAGCCGCTACATAAAATTGTTTTTATCAAAAATGATTTAATGTTATACAATTCTGTCTGTTATGCTGTTATGATTTGATAAGTTTTTGGGTTTTTCTTAATTTTTAAAATTTTTTGCGCTTTTTCATCCAGGGAGGGGAGGAGGGGCTGGTCAGTAGGTTTTAATCATTTGACTTGATGCAAAACGAATTTAAAATAAACATGGCCTTCCTCTGCATATACCTGATAAGTTTGCTGCATTCTTCTTGAAATCGTTTCCCTGTTTAAATTCAGGCAGATCTCCCCTAGATGTTAAAACCAGAAGGTGCATCACATCACGATATGATAGATTTGGACTAAAAAATAATAAATAAAAGGAGATCAACTTTCAACAAGGTGATTGGCATCTTGAATTAATAGCATGGAACTGAAATATAAATCATACAGAAACATGAATAGCAAGTGTTGGCATGACTTAGTAAAGCCATTATTATTTTATAACCAGTTATATGTTAGACAGAAAAGTTGAATGGATAATAGTAGTAAAGGCTTCTTATTAGTAGCCTGAATTGATAAACAGACTTATCTTTCTCTTTATTGCTGAAGAAAAAATACTTCTATTAAATTGAGCTACCACTGATTTTTGTTTTGATCAATCCCCAACAGGTTCATGAAAATTTTCTTGTAGTTTCAGTGATGATCTTGCTGATTTGACAATCAGAATCCTGATGACACATGTATGATAACTGCCTCTCTTGGCCAAGTTTTACATCTGAAAGGAACCAAATGAGGTTGTTTGAAGGGGCTTTCCACACACCATGACTAAAGAGGTTCAGAGAAGATGAAAAAGTGAATGGAAATAGGTGCTACTTATTCTACAATGTTTGCAATCGATTAATATTAACTGTGGATCCTTTGTAAAGGGTCTTTAAAGTTTAAATCATCAATCCTTAAATTTTGAAAACATTTCTCCTTTGTCGATTCTGGGAAGATTTTGGAAAATTTGCCAATCAGAACCAAATATTGCTTCTAGGGGCAATTTTTTTCATTTCATCTGAACCAAAAGGAAAACAAGAAGATGTGTCCATAGGACACCATGCTCGCTCAAACTATAACATTTTCATGTTCAGTGAACAGTGGAATCTCTGTTGAATCTCTGGGCATACATATTACAAAATTCACTGAATCATGTGTACTAATTTTCAGGTTGATGTGACCAAAAACTACCTTTAACCAAAATTTCAGACATAATTTATAAAAGACCTTTCAATTAATATCATATCTGCTAATGGAGTTTGGTTCTAAATTTCACCTGCTTGTTTCTTTTCTACACAATAATACAGAAGTGCACCAAAACCCCCATGGGTATTTTCAAAAGTTGGCAGGTATGCATTTTTAGAATCTAATGCATTGTTAATAATATTATCAAAAGCATACTCCAAAAGGTTGTGATTGGTTAAGAATGTCTACGTCAATTAAAATTCAACCAATAGTGTAACATCTTTTTTTCATTTTTGTAATGTACAATGCAATTACCTATAATCCTTAAGATTCTGAAATGTAAATTATGTAAAAGTAGAGACATTGAGGAATATTTAGGAGTCTATAAATATGAGTACAAAGAAAATCTCTAGGATTACAAGTTGTAGGTTGCATTTCTGTAAATATTGACAATGCAATTTCCCATAGGAACTCCTTTTACGGCTAAAACTGTACCACTTTTACTAAGAAGTTTTGAAAAAAATCATATCCTAGAATGGAAAGTTCATATGCACTACAATTTTTTTCAAAGGTCAAAATATAGGGCTGTGCGGCATATTTTCAACGTTCATATGCCCAGAACTTCTAGGAGTTTAAACTAACACTAAATTTCTTAACTATCCCTACCTTGACTGTAGGATTACCACGGATTTCTATATAGACAATATGCATATGTATATTTACTGGTAACATTCCCAAGTTATGTCTCTATGAGATGAAACCTAGAGATCATAACTGGGTACCAGTATGTAAACAAAAATTAATTATCTATAAATATTCTATATCTCCCCAAAAGAGGCGTGGTTTGAGAAACAGCTGTATTTACAAAGTGCAACCTATACAAACATTTATTCCAATAGAAAAATCTCTAAAAACACTTTTCTCACATTAATACTTATTTATCAGAATTATAGCCTTAAAAATCACTGCATAAACTCTAAGTTTTCTTTTACTGTTCATTTGATACCCCTCCCTGTTTCAATTTTTAAAGAATTTGAAAACAAGACTTTAATTATTGCCAGCTTACCCTATTTGCATGTTTTCTGACATGAAATGCCTAGAACCTGTTTAAAACTGTTCTGATAACATATTGAAAGCATTTCAGAATACTGTAAATGTTATGATTAGCACTCAATCATTCCAACATTCAAGATTATATAAAGTATCAAATCCTGCCTGTGTCTCCAGTCCACATTTTACTGTATGCCTTTTGTCAATGAAAGTTCACAATTTCTGCCTCAAATGGTCAGTTTAGAATTCTTGTCACAACAGTATCATCTCTAACCATATATCTGACATAATTTAGCTTAATATGTGAGCTAGAAGTGTTAAAACAAAGCCATATTTGCAATAGTTGTATGTATGCAGATACCAGTCTGATGTATAAATTCACTTAAAATTTTATAGAAATGACTGCTAACATCTAATTTTTGCATAACTTCCAAGCACAGTTATTGTTCTCTATATAAAGACCTTTAAAATCATAAAATCATAGCATTTCAAAGTTAAATTATTTGTTTTATGACCCATGGGGTAGGCAATTTTCTCAGTTTTTTGCCCCTGGGGCCTCAAATTTCCTAAATTATTCTGCTGTTTCTAGCAATATGGAATATTTAGTACATATTCAGGATAGAACACACTATTGTAAGTTTTGTTGAGATATTTTTGTATTTCTAGCTTGTATTTTTTATGCCGCAGTGACAAAAAAACAGATGTAGGCGTTACGGCTTACTTTTGGGTTATCGACAGGACAAAAACACCCCACCAATAATATTCAGGAAGGATCTATGAGTTTCAATGACTGCGAAGAGTAAATATAAGCACTTCTAAACAATTTAACTTACAAATATGCATATATTATGAATTTATTTTTGCATTCAGGGCTTTAAGTAAACTATGCATACTGTAAACTGCATTTATGCTGAGTCATCATAGTTAAAGCCCAGGATTTTCTCAATCTTCATGAAATATTTATAAAACTTCATATTTGAGTTAATTTCTTTAAAATCTGTCAGATAAACCAAATTTGGTTAAATTCTGTATGTTCTCTTTTTTCACCCAATACAGGTTGCATTTCTGTAAATATTGACAATGCAATTTCCCATAGGAACTCCTTTTACGGCTAAAACTGTACCACTTTTACTAAGAAGTTTTGAAAAAAATCATATCCTAGAATGGAAAGTTCATATATGCACTACAATTTTTTTTCAAAGGTCAAAATATAGGGCTGTGCGGCATATTTTCAACGTTTATATGCCCAGAACTTCTAGGAGTTTAAACTAACACTAAATTTCTTAACTATCCCTACCTTGACTGTAGGATTACCACAGATTTCTATATAGACAATATGCATATGTATATTTACTGGTAACATTCCCAAGTTATGTCTCTATGAGATGAAACCTAGAAATCATAACTGGGTACCAGTATGTAAACAAAAATTAATTATCTATAAATATTCTATATCTCCCCAAAAGAGGCGTGGTTTGAGATACAGCTGTATTTACAAAGTGCAACCTGTAAGGTGCTATTCTTTTTTAAAGAACAGAAATTGTGTTTCATGTACCTGTCAGAATAATGTGTTCAGGATCTTTTTAAGGCCAATAATTTGTCAAATAAAGGGATCAATTCTAAATGCAAAAGTGAGCTATATTTTTCTTAAAATGACATAGATAAATGACCCAATTCATAAATGATTTGACAGATGAAATAAATGTAATCAGAAACACCCTTAGGAGCCTCATTAGAAGCATATCATATAAGGATTAGATAAGATCATTACAATGATCTAATACAGACTTACTTGGCACTGAGAGCAAGTGCTACTGCACCTGACACCATTGGAGCTGCTGCTGAGTTCTGGTTAAAATATTCTGTAGATGTATTCCTTACATCTGTTGTTACCTACAAAAAAATATTCTGTAGATGTATTCCTTACATCTGTTGTTACCTACAAAAAAATATTCTGTAGATGTATTCCTTACATCTGTTGTTACCTACAAAAAAATATTCTGTAGATGTATTCCTTACATTTGTTGTTACCTACAAAAAAATATTCTGTAGATGTATTCCTTACATTTGTTGTTACCTACAAAAAAATATTCTGTAGATGTATTCCTTACATCTGTTGTTACCTACAAAAAAATATTCTGTAGATGTATTCCTTACATCTGTTGTTACCTACAAAAAAATATTCTGTAGATGTATTCCTTACATCTGTTGTTACCTACAAAAAATATTCTGTAGATGTATTCCTTACATTTGTTGTTACCTACAAAAATATTCTGTAGATGTATTCCTTACATTTGTTGTTACCTACAAAAATATTCTGTAGATGTATTCCTTACATCTGTTGTTACCTACAAAAATATTCTGTAGATGTATTCCTTACATCTGTTGTTACCTACAAAAATATTCTGTAGATGTATTCCTTACATCTGTTGTTACCTACAAAAATATTCTGTAGATGTATTCCTTACATCTGTTGTTACCTACAAAAATATTCTGTAGATGTATTCCTTACATTTGTTGTTACCTACAAAAAAATATTCTGTAGATGTATTCCTTACATCTGTTGTTACCTACAAAAAAATATTCTGTAGATGTATTCCTTACATCTGTTGTTACCTACAAAAAAATATTCTGTAGATGTATTCCTTACATCTGTTGTTACCTACAAAAAAATATTCTGTAGATGTATTCCTTACATCTGTTGTTACCTACAAAAAAATATTCTGTAGATGTATTCCTTACATCTGTTGTTACCTACAAAAAAATATTCTGTAGATGTATTCCTTACATTTGTTGTTACCTACAAAAATATTCTGTAGATGTATTCCTTACATTTGTTGTTACCTACAAAAAAATAGTCAGTTCATATCTGTTATATATAAACATGACAATGCCCAATTTCACTTAGTAATGTTGAGTCTTAGATACATGATTTTGTTTATTAATTGTTATTGGCTTGAACTAGCTGTCAGTATCTGCGAGTACTCTCAGATCTGTACTTAGTGTCTTTTTGTTGTGGGGATGTATAAGAACACGTCAACGTTCACTCTGTGTTAGATGTATTTTTACTTGTATTCATCTGATGAGTTTAGCCTTTTTCGCCACATTCTTAATGTGCCTGTCCCAAGTCAGGAGCCGGTCATTTGTTCATGTCTGTCATATTTGTTTTTTCGTAAATTGTTTGTTATAAATTAGGCCATTAGTTTTCTCAATTGAATTGTTTCATATTTTTCATGTCAGGGCCTTTTATAGCCGATCATACGGTATGGGGTTTTTCTCATTGTTGAAGGCTGTTTGGTTGCCTATAATTGCTTACATCCACTTCATTTGAACTTTGGTGGATAGTTGTCTCACTGGCAAACATACCACATCTCCTTATTTTTATATTAATATATGATTTGAGTTTCATTACTGTTTAACCATCATCTTTTCTTGTGTGATTCAAAAAATAGATTGTAGTTGCAAAACTGTTTAATACTGGTTTCCCACTCGAAATACCAGCTTTAATGCAGAGGTTAAAACAAATTGGCTTGCACTGTTCAACTTTAAAAATTTTTTCCCAGGGCTATTTTAACATTTGAAACTACTGAAATTGCTACCTTAAATCTCCTTCCTGATAATTTATATAACATGATTCTTCATAAAAACAATATTAAATCATGCAGTTGCAAGAAAATTAAATTACAAACACTTTAATAAATGTTTGGATGTTATAATCAAAATGTAAAAACAGATCTTAAATTCAAGATCAGATGGAAACTGCAACCCCCTTTAGATCCTTATCTAATGTCATATTCTTTGATATGTTCCACTTCATCATAAAAAACATATACATGTACTTGTGTTTTTATTTCCGATAGATGACTGGAGATAAACTCTTCAATTCTTGTTCTGTCACTCAAATAACTCTTCATAGTACTTTTTTTAATTGATTATATGACAAACCATTTAGCTGACTGATTTGGCCACAAAAAAAATCATTCTTATACATGTACAGGTAAAACAAGGATATACATACACTTATTTCCTATGATATGAAATCAAACAGACAAAAAAATAGTGTGGTGTAGGATTGCACATGATTTGTCTATTTACATTTATATTTATGTTTGAATTTAAAATCACATGACCATAGGCAGTCTTAGAGGTCATCTGGACCTTTTGGACTTTTTGTAATTTGGATAAAGGTTTAAGTATGCTATAAATAAAGTATAAGAATTTGAGTGAATTTGACAGCTAATGTCCCTTTAATCTATGAAATCACAATCTTTACAATACTTCACAGTTACTGAAATGAGAATTAGGAATCACTGAGGTGGTCAATAATTGTTACAACTATGACTGAGATTTGACTGAGCTATCTACTTCTTACAAGACAAGTTCAGGCTAGTGAAAACAAAAGGTATTGTTTAACTTATTTTGACTTATGGAAGTTTAAACATGTTTTGACTTATTTGTGTATGAGCTTTGAATGTTACATACTATTTTATGATGTTGGGCTCCACCCTTAGCAGTAAAAGCAGCTACCATCATGGCACTGCAGGCTTCTCCATTTGGAACTTTACTTAAATCATCCTGAATTCCTGAAAACAATTATATACATGTACGCTGGTGTTTTTAAACACAAATGATATAAGCTACCAAAATAGCTCACCTGGCATAATATAGATTCATAGTATAATCTGTGTTGACTTGTATTGTAGATCGAGTAATCTTTGAAAAGACACTTAGTAGACATTTTTTTTAGCGTTTGGTTCAAATTGGCTCTGCTGGTTCAAAGCTTAAGAATAATTGAGTGTTTAAACAAGACAATTTGAATGATTTACAGTGGTCAATCATAGTAATTTTTAATCTCAAATCCCATGGATGATTTCAGTATATTGTGTTAACCTGGATTAATGGATTCATTAAAACAGACATACTTTGATGGTTTTTTTTTTCATAAAAGAGATATGTAAACAAGAATTGTTCATAAAGTTGGACACTTTATATATATGCATATCAGTACCAATGGATCTCACACGGTATCCAGCTTCATGCACATACGATATATAACTATAACACCCTATGTACTCTATCAAAATTCATGTATCAGTATAGCTATCTTATCAAAATCTAATGCAGATTAATAAGTGAAACTGCGAGCTACTGCTCACTGATGATACCCCCACCCATATATTTCAGTAAACAGGAAGTTGTTGAGTAATGAATCTGAAAACGCATCACACGGTATAGATGACTTATATAAACCCTGAAACCAAATTTCAGAAATCCTTGTATTGTAGTTCCTGAGAAAAATGTGACGAAAATTTTCAACTTGGCTATCATGTGTAAAATGATACAAGTGTTCTGTAAACAGGAAGTTGTTGAGCGGTGAATCTGAAAACGCATCACACAGTACAGCTGACTCATATAAATCCTGAAACCAAATTTCAGAAATCTTTGTAATGTAGTTCCTGAGAAAGATGCGAGAAAATATTCATGGGACGGATGGACTGACGGATGGATGGACTGACGAATGGACGGAGAGACAGAGGTAAAACAGTATACCCCCACTTTTTTAAAGCGGGGGTATAATTAATCATAAAATAAATGAATAAACTGCTTCGCCAAGCGCAGCTTGATACGACCGCAGAGGTTCAAACCTGAACACAATGATGGACACAATATTCAAGCTTGATTCAGGTCTGAATTTGGATTGTAATTAAATATTTGACACATTATAGGTCTCTGACACAGAATAAATGTAGTCAAAGAACTCGAAATTGGTTATATGATTTGAATTTATATTTAATTGAAGATTACTTGCTTTCTGCAATACACTGTGCTGTTGCGCAATACTTAGTAAATCTGTTTTCAGACTATATACAAAGAATTAGCCAAATAAATTGTAACCCTCATTTTTATTTGGAAAATTGACAATTTCTTAAATCTTGATGAAAAAAAATTGACCTCCCCCCAAAAAAATTATTTTACACCCCCACCCCCCACTTTCCAAAAAAAATATTTGAAGAAATTTTCTTCTTAATTTCTTAAATAAAAAAAAAAATTTTTAACCCTTTACTCCCTCCCCATTTTCCAAAAAAAACATTTGAAGAAAATTTTCTTTTTGTAAAATGTGGTACAATTTAAGAGACATCAATACACTTAAACACAAGTTATTGTCTGAAAACTAGAAAAATGCTTGTTTTAGGCCCTTTTTGGCCCCTTATTCCTGAACGGTTTGGGCAATTACCCCCAAAATGAATCCATACCTTCTACTTGTGGTATTAAACCTTGTGGTACAATTTCAGAGCAATCAAAATACTTATACACAAGTTATTATCCTGAAACTAGAAAAATGCTTGTTTTGGGTCCCTTTTTGGCCCCTAATTCCTAAACGATTGGGACCATCACCCCAAAAACAATCCCAACCTTCCTTTTGGGGTATTGAACTTTTTGGTAAAATTTCATGGAGATCCATACACTTAAACTTAAGTTATTGTCTGGAAACCAAATGTCTTTGGACGACAAAGATGACGACGTGATACCAATATATGACCCCAAAATTTTTTTGCGGTCGTATAAAAATGTGTCCATGGGACACATATGCTGCGCCTACTTGCATATAACTTTATAAAGGGACATAACTAGACAACTGTAAAAGTGACACCACCCAAATTCTAACTTGATCCATGTTTTATGGTAATAAGCATTGTATATAAGTGTCATAACATTTGGGTGAGGCAAACTAAAGTTAGAGAACAGAAATAAATTTTGGGATGTACATATGTACGGATGGATAAAGGTAACACTTAGCCGCTGGGGCATAAAAAGACTAGATGGCTACTTGGCAAGGTAAAAAAAAGTTCAATGTAAGTGTTCTTTGAAAGAACCTTTGTGCCAAAACACCATAACCATGCCAACTTTGGCATAATGAGGCTTTGTTCACACTAAACCTAGCATATTGTTAAATTACTTATACAATTAGTTTCATGTGACTTGTTTTCACATTAAATTTATAAGTTATATGACCCTACAATATTTTTTTTATCAATTAAGTGTAAGTCTATCTAGCAAATCATATCCTGTATTTTTTTGTAAAAAAATGTGAAGTTTAATTTTGAGAAATTCTGGTTTTATAAAATGAATATTTTCACCCAGTTTTACGTGCTTTACAACTCAAATTAATAAATCTTTGGAATTTTATAAGAATTTTTTGTTAAATGAAAATTTTATATTATGGATGGTTGAGGTTTAAAAAAATTGCCTCCTATCCACATCAGCCCATGTGTTTAAATCTGGCATAACCCTTTATTAAAAGTTTAACATGTAGAATTTGTATGCAAAATCTTATAAAAATCTATTGCATCATACATTTACTGTGGTTTTATTTTGATCTGATCACCAATGTTATATACTGATTATCTGGTACCTATGAAAAACTTAAGTATATACCTGCTACTGAAATTACATATCTATTGGTAACCAGTCTGTCATAAGCACAGCTGTCATGACTTAGTTCTGTTACATCACCACTGTTTCCTGTAGCAAAAACATAAACAGATCCAAGACCTCCTCTGCCCTGAAAGTTCAATAAATCCAGTAAATTACAGTAAAGATAATTATAGCATAATTACATACAGTTAAAAAAGCAACACACAGGATAACTACGTATAAGACAAGAAATATACTTTAAAGTTCTCGACATTTTGCCTTTGAACCAACTTTAAGGAGTGAAAATATGCAAAATTATAATATGACGTTCTTCAAACCCTTAAAGTACCTGTGGTAAAATACGAATACATTGTATGTCTGCTGATTGGCTGCGTAATGATTTGTTTTGGCAGTTTCATACATAAACAAATGACTGGATGTGCTAATAATTTGTTAAATGCCAGTTTTCATAAATAAAAGTAAGACTTATTAAATTTGTTCAATAATCAAGTAATCAAGTAATCAATTATACAAATAAAATAGATATAGGTCTACAATATTTATTTGTGGTTTGTATTCACAAATACTTGTTGCATGATAAAATCCAACCTTCTTCATTGGCCGGGGGCCTCGGTGGCCGAGTGGTCTAAGTAGTTACTACTGTGATCACTAGCCAGTTAACACTGAGGTTGTGAGTTCGAACCCCGCTCGTGCGGGTGCACTCGACTCCAATCTTAATTGACTAGGATTGTCAGTTTTCCTATCGAAGGTCGGTGGTTTTCTCCGGCTTCCTCCACCAATAAAAACTGGCCGCCACGAAATAGCCCAAAGGCGGTGCTTAAAAGTGGCGTTAAAACACCAAAAATCAAAATCAAATCTTCATTGGCCCACTGTGAGTGCCATATTAATGGAACAAAGATAAATTCCTTCTTTTCCAACACAGTAATTACATTTTTACAATCATTTAACTTGATCCTAACCTGTCTAAGTATGTTTAGCATGTCACTAATTCAGTTTTCTTTGTAGTTTAAGACAATAATAATATGCGTTCAATTATGGGAAGAGCAAATGCCTTCTCCTAGAGTGCTTGGATAATTCATGCATGGAATTCTTGAACTGATATTGATTTTACCACAGGTTAGTCCTTTATGCCTAAAATACCAGAAAAGTAATACCTATATGAAATTCATTGAAGGGGAGATAATTACCTGAGTAGTTCCCCTTATGAATGCATCCTCTTGATTCTTCTCTAATTTGTATGTTTTAGTACCAGTATGGAAATTAGCGAAACTGCAGGAGTAAACCTGAATACTATCCATATGATGATAGAATGCTGCCACATCAAATGTGTCCCATACAGCTGTAGAAGCTATCTTTATATCTAAAAAGGAGAAAATTAATTAAATACAGTCAAAATAATATTAAAGGTGAACTTTGGGACCAGATAAACCGACGTTATAAGAGAAGTGACCTTTCAGTTAAGGTTCAAAATACATTGGTATTCCTGCAGCAGGATGAGGGTATCATGACAGGACAAGTTTTCCCTAAATACTAGTGTTGTCAACGGTTAACCGGTTAACCGTCGGAAGGACTGAATATCGAATACCAAAAACGGTAACCGGTTAACCGGACTTTTTTCAATTTTAATAGATTTGATATAAATGTGTATTGAAATCATTAAATATTTTTGTTCTATTTAAAAATTATCGTCGTGGTAATTAATTTGACAGATCAATTGTCCAGTATATTGATAGCTTCTGTTAATCCAAATAACATAAAATTAATTAGAACTTAGACAACTTGTCTATCAGCTCGGGCCAAGATCTTAAGTAAACATTATTAGTCTACATGTTTTGTTAAACAGTAACTTTAAATCAGTAATCCGATTAAATTTTGCGATTTACTTCATTATTTTATTTTTGATCTAATATTGCGTAGACCTACATCTGAATGTGCAACATCCATCGTGCAAGGCTTTGTCATACTTTAAACGAAATGCCAACTCAAAAGTTGTGAAATGCAAATCAACGTGAACATGGTGAATGTAATTAATGTATACTTGATGGTACGAGTAACAGGCTTAATCATTTCAAATTGAAACACTCCACATTATTTTCTGAGACACCAAGAGAAAATAAAAGAATCATCGGTTTCAGACATTTTTAATTCGACGAGATCAAGAAGGTTTTTATTTTTCAATTTGAAGTTATTACAAACGCCATAGTAAATACGGTGTATTGGATTATTAAAAGTCAAACTTCGCCAGGAACCCTCACAGACAAGCCTTATAATGCCAAAGGACAAACTTCAATTCATTGTATTATAAAAATGTACATTTGTAGGGTACTATAGATAAGGCCTTCAAACATCAACTTAAACTACCGGTTAACCGGTTAATCGGTCGAACGATTATCCGAGTAACCGGTTAGGCAAAACTGTACGATTTGACAACACTACTAAATACAGGTGACCTTTATAGCAGATTTCACTGTACCTGTAAATTATATTTCTTTATTGATCTACAAGATAAATACATGTCTTTTGAAAATGTAGCTTAAAAAAGATGACCTAACAGTTATGGTGGTTTTGTTGTTCCATGCCCACCTGGATTGCAGAGTGTAGATCCTATAAATTTGGTATTTCTTTGCTCCTCTAGATCTGTCACAGCATTAAGAACTAAGAGCAATAAACTGTTGACACAGAGATATGTCTCACCTATCTGCATAAAATTCAGAAAAAGACAATCTGACGGACAGCACCATTGCTTATTAATTCAGTCACTGGACCATGATCAGGTCCTGAAAATGATTGACAAACTGAGACTTTCGGACAGTAATGTAACTTATAGAAAATATTGTTGTTTATTGTAAGTAGTTCAAATCTATATATAACTTAAGCAGAATAAAATGCTTCGCTGAGCGCAGCCAGATACGACTGCAGAGGTTTAACCCTGAACAGTTCGAGCAAGTTTGGACACAATATTCAAGCTTGATACTGTCTGAATTTGGATTTTGATCAAATTTTTGACATAATATAGGTTTCTGACACAAAATAAATGTGGTCAAAGATCTTAAAAATTTGAAATGGGACATTTAATTTACCTATTAGGCCAAAATAAAAAATATGTTTGTTTCCCCTCGCCCTGACCGGGTCAAACAAAAGCCCCCGAGTCAAAAAATTATTTGTCCTAAAAAAATCGGAATTTTTTTTATTCCGAAAATAATTCGTTTCCGTTCCAGCATTGGTCCAGATGTTACCGGAAGTTTTCTCTCGGAATTTTCGGGCGTTATTTATCATTTTAGCGGTATGTATCGAGAATAAACTGTCTACTTGAAAGATGGGCGACAAGATCGCATTGTCGTCTACTGTGCGGATCAAGTACAAAGATACCTCAAAAGTATTGCCGATCGTGGTTAATCGTCTGTACAGCTTTTCTCAAAGGTGCACGTGGAGCGACGTGCTTTACGATCTAACAACTGATGATGGGCATAACATCGACAAATTGGATGAGGTTACAGTATCTGTGTCCGATAAGATGGCTCATGGGGTGGCTTTTGAGCCCGATTTTAATGAGGAAATACGAGTTGTGTATGAGTTTGACAAAAGACTAAAATTTGTCCAATTTGACATTTTAAGGGACACACCACCTTCGAGTTGGGATGACAATAACAATAATCAGACAAATAGTAACACACAAAATGCTTTGACGTCTTGAAGGGAAAAGCTACTACTAAGGCAATTTCGAAAATGCCTTCAAAACTGGACGAAACAGCACCAAGATTTACTGGTAAGTATGTTAAAATTACTTAAGGTAAGAATTTTCTTTACTTTCTTGAAGGCTTGAGATGGTGTATGATTCATGTCATTATAAATGAATCTGCCCCCCACCATCTCCATTTCTATCTACATCCCAAACTTTTGGCCTGGAAATGGTGTGGGAGGGGGTAAACTGGTAAATTCCTAGGGGAAATGCTGCCCAAATTTTTTACAGGTATGGACTTTGTCATTTTTTTATACCCCGCCACACTTAGTCATAGCTGACTATGCGGTATGGGCTTTGCTCATTGTTGAAGACCGTATTGACCTATAGTTGTTATTTTGTGTGTCATTTGGTCTCTTGTGAATAGTTATCTCATTGGCATTCATACCATAACTTCTTTTTTATATATATTTAGTATTTGTAAATATTCTTTAGGGTATTCTAGTATGCATTGAACTTATTTTTACAGTATTTTTTTCCAGCTAAACAAAAACTGTTCAATGGGATAGTTGACATGTTTCTGGCATCTGAAGATAAGTTTCCAGTGGTAATGACAGACAAGGCCATTAGTGACCAGGTGATAATGCCATTGACCAATGCTGTGTGGTATATTAGTGGAAATATGGGGACAATTCAGGAACGAGCCAAACATTTGCCTAATGTTCAGGGAATTCCTGCAAGGTACTTTTAATATAGAAGCCATGATGTTTACAGTAAAAAATACATTAATTTCGTGTTTGTTTTTGCAAATAGACATGCCCATACTTTATATTTCTGAATACATTGATAAATATTGAATGGTAAGATTTAATAGAATGCATAGGTGAATTTTCACAGGTCACAATGGTACAATGATGCCAAATTTCGTTTCAGTGTGTTAATTGGAACATGCCATTGAACTAATTGAAGGATGTACCCTTTGTCAACAACCTGGTAAAGGGGTGCTCTGTGTCTATAAATTCTAGTTGTACGACTACCAACAAATATATTTAGGAATTAAGAATTAGTATGTGCATATCAAGTATTAATTGTAGTTTAAATTTTGAAATGTCATTTTTGAAGTTTACATTTTAAACATGTACAATGTATTTTAATGTTTTTTGAAGGTTTCTTGCATATGATGACATTAATGACTACAAGAAGAAAAAAGAAAAAAAACCTTCTTTGAGTGCCAAAGAACTGAAATTGCATGGCCAATGTGTATTCAAAGTTTCTTCAAAACCATTTACCAATCAATGGAATATTAAAGATGAATTGCATTTACTTGCTCTCTCTTTGGACTCACACGCAGAGTACTTAGATACAGCCAATCAAAAACAACAAAACCGTCAGTTACAGGTGCATCCTGTTCGTCAGATAGATGTTGATATGTCAGTACAACATGTTGAGAAAACTAATGAAGTGTTTAACAGATATACTAAGTTGGATTTGGCCCTATCCAAAATGTCATTTTTTGAACCCTTATATTTTGACGAACAAGCTCTTGTTTCTGAGAATATGACTAGTTCTTAGAGATACAAGTTTTTGAGCAATCTCGCTATATCTGTAGATGTGCACATCCTCCAATATGATCCAGGTGCAGCCTTAGGTGCATTGACTTTTTTTTGGAAGGTTCAAGATAACATTTCAACCAAGGATATGTATTTGATGGATAACCAAGTCATTCACAATTTGCGCCCGAAGTTACCAGAGTATCACACCAGAAAAATGCGCATGGAATTTTATTCTATTTATGAACACATATCAGGTATTAATATACCACCACATGTATTAAGGTCAATCTACAGTACATTGACTGGAGATGCAAGTGCTGATCAAAATCCAGGGATTGACCAACGAATGCGTACAGCAGTGATGGCTTCTGATCCAGATCTTATTATAGATTTGCGACATTTAAATAAGGGATGTCCAGCTGACACCTTTGAAGCTTTTTTCGATACCTTGGAACATGAACTTGAGGAACTGAAGGCGGCTGACGAGCGAAGACATGGAATTGAACACATCTCAAGATTTCTGTCTGTTAAGGATCTAATCAGTCAAGTAAAGGCTAAACTACCAGAAAATGTGCCAATTCCAAGTGAATCTACTGTTCTTCTGGCCTTTGTACCCAAGAATGCGCATGCAAATGTATCAAAGTTGTATAAAGGACGTGTGCCTTTGAAAATGAAAGTGCAAACTCGACAGCTCCGAACAAGCCATCAAGATGAACATTACTGTGCCAGCATATTTAAGATGTTGAGAGAATATGCAGTTAAGTTTAGAGACAAAACTACTTTTATATGCATGGATGATAAATCAAAGATTGATTTTGGGGAACCAGGGGTCCATATATCATCTGGTGTTCGTGGCAAGAAATCTATTGTGCCTGTTGAATCTGCATTATCCTGTCTAGATCATGATGTCTCCAGTAAAGGCTCACTTACTCCATCAGTTGTATTGCTTGTTGACATACCAGAAGATGTTTCAGAGACATTTTATAGAGGACAAGTTGCACTCACAATGAAGGACAGTATTTTCCAACCAAGCAATCCTTTTAGACATGCTATAGAACTAAAAAATATTCTTGATGTCAATGAGAAAAAACCTGTCCTTTTTCTTTACACAGATGGTGGGCCAGATCACCGTACTACTTACAACAGTGTAAAATTGTCTTTAATTGTTTTGTTCAAACAATTGGAGTTGGAGTTCTTAGTTGCCTGCAGAACAGCACCAGGACATTCCTGGGCAAATCCGGCTAAACGGATCATGTCTTTGTTGAACATATGTTTTCAGAATACAGCTTTGTCTAGAGAGGAATCCACATCCGATATTGAGCAAATTATTAAATCATGCAATGGCATGAGTGAGATTCGCAGGAAATCTGAAAAAGTTGATGGTCTGAAGGACAAATGGATCGAATCGCTGAAACCCATGATGACAATGTTAGAAAATCGAGCCAAGCGTGTACAACTAAAGGGAAAACCTTTTCAAGTCTTTCCAGCTGCAGATGATATGGATGTTGAACAGACAGAGGCACGTGTAACTCTGATTGATCCCACTATAAGTGTTGGAAAGTACCAGCAGACACACATGACTAAGGCTAGAGGCTTTAAGGAATATATTGGTAAATATAAAGCTCTACACTATTGGAAATACTGGCATTAGTTAAATCAAAGTTATCAAAATATCATTGTTGAACTAATTTTGTCATGCATGATAGATGGTTTAACTCTTGAAATCTTGTCAGATGCGCTAACAAAAACATGTAAGGTCCAAAATAAGCAATACTCAGTAGTATGAATCAAATTTTTACCATGGAAGTATAAGGTACCTAAAATGCTATAATGTGAATGTGGTTAGCTCTCAATTTCTTTTTGCTTTACATTTAACATGTTTATAATAGTGAGTTGGTGATGTCTTCATACCGTTTACCCATATCCCTTCTTTTTCATATAGTATAAACAAAAGAATTTTTTATGATCTTTAAAAATATATTTTTGCTTAATACAGGTTGTTGATCAAACAGGTTCAACTGTAAATGTATTTATGATGGTATTCTGTTTTCAGAAAAGCACTGCCAAGAACGTCATTATGTCTTCCAAATTCGAAGATGTTCTGATGCAGAATGCTGCCTTCCACCTTCCAGAGAATGGCAATGGTTGCCGGATCCTATTTTGGATTATACAAGACAACACTATAAAGCATTTGAAGCAGTATTGGGTACAGTCACGACAGAAAAAGATAGACCCTCATTCACAAATCAGACGATAGCAGCAGTTGCTCAAGAACAACAAGTAAGTAAATTTATAAAATTAGTTGTTGGTTGTAATAAATCAGGAACAGGTATGTCATGATTTTGATCTCCTGGAATATTCCTAATTGTCACCTTTATCTTTGTCAGACAGGTGTGTGATATGTAATATCTATCTTATCTCTGCTCAGATGTAGATGTTTACTACTAAGTTATACCTCTGACATTATCTGACATGTGAAATGACAAATTTCTACCACTTCAATGTCTGTGAATATATCTCTTAATTGAATGCAATATTTACTCTTTTGCAGGGTTGTGAAAACAGGATACTTGTTGCCCAGAATGTCAGATCAACAGTTACATGCACTGAATGTGACAAACCCAGATGTGTGTATTCCAAGTTAAAGTTGACCCCCAGAGATGTTAGAGCATTAAAGCATACAATTGATAAATATGACTACACTTGTGGAGCAATTTTAGCACCTGAAGGTATACATATTTGTTATTTGTGTTTATTGATCTGAGAGTGAAATAATTTTGAACATTGTACACTTGAACCAAAATTATGTGATCTGACAGTACTAAAACAGCATGAACACAGACATTAAGAGCATATAGGGTACATCCATAGATCTGCTCAGGACAAGTGAGCCACATCTGCCACTTTAGCCCTCCTCTTTGATGAATGTGGTAAATATCTGAACTACTAATTAGACTCTGAAGACACATGAGTGAATATATTCTGATGATATAACAAAATTTATTTTAATGAATAAATATGTCTGACACAATGTCATGTCTGATTGTGAGAATGTTTTAATCAAATTCAATATTGCCAGGATCATACAGTTTTTTGAATAACTTATGAGGGTTTTATTTTATAAATCCTGTAGGTACATGAACATGTCAATTTTGTTTTTATTTATATAATGAATGCATCTTTATACAGTGTGAGCGTACATGTATGCCTATATCAGATCCTTGTCTGGCATTAATATATTTCTTTCAACCCTGGCATGCCAGGAAAGGAAGAAATATATTATAAAGTTTAATAAATAAATTGCCTTGTCAGACAAGAATCTGATCCAGGAATATGTTCTGACACACTGTACAAAACTACATACAAACAGTGTCTTTGTTTTACAGGAGATGTTCTTCATGGAAAAGTCTTCGTTCATCTTCAGATGGCCTGCACCACACATATTGAATTTTCTTATTACGGTTCAAGTGTTGGGAGGGTGGACATTTGCGCTCAGTGTGCATCTCCTGACACCACCAAGGACCCAGAATTACTCAAAAAGTTTAAGATAGTTCTTCCTGTATGCAAGGCTTGTGTTCATGGAAATAAAGAAGTACCTAAAAGGAATCCGAAGAAATAAGACTTGATTTATATAGTTATTGTTTTGTTCTACTAGTCTGACACTTCAGTAATTGAATTTATACTCAAGTACATTTATATGTTAAAACTTTTATTTGTGGTTTTTTATTTTGGAAGTAATCCAAAGAAACAGACTTGTTTTTAATTAAGGATGTTTGCTACTCTTGTTTTATTATATCCATGTCATATATTGCCATTAAAAAAATAATTTTATTACATATAGTTAAAAAGCCCTTTTTAAAAATCTTATAAAATCCTGTTATTTTTTCATAGTTTTTTTAATAAAAAAGCGGCCAATGATAATAGTATAAGAACTCTAGAGAGAATCATTTCCTGCCAAATTTTCAATGGCTTATATTTCGAAAACAAGCACACGAATCCTTCAATTTTTTTCTACTTTTTTAGTTCCTTTATTTATATACTATCATTTTAGAACAGTCTTTTTAAAGCTTGTTATTTTGAAACGGAGTAGCAAACATCCATTCCTTCATCTAGTCATTGTGTATTGTTCAAACCAGACATTTTGTTGTAGTATGACAGACACTTTAAATGTATTTTTTTATATAAATACATAAATATAAATAACTGCAAAGTTTGGTTTTCAGTTTTATATTTTCAGATTTTTGTGCTTGGGTTAATATATTGGTATTAATACATTGAGTATACATGTATAACAAGCAACAAATAAACTATGGCTATTTGGAATCTACATCTTGTCATACATGTATTAACATGCATGTTAATAATAAAAGCTTTAATGACTGTCAAATCAGAAAGTAGTAAATATACACTTTTTTAAACATGTTTAATGCTACATTAGTTTTATGGACTTTTTAAATAGTGCTTGAAACCACAAGGATTGATAATCTAAATAGATACACTCAAAAGGAGCAAAAACAAATGATCAGTGGCCAAGTCAAACCATTCATGACATGTTGGGGAAAAAAAAAAAGTACCTGCCTGCCTGGTCTGTTTGCAAAGGGTAGACCCGGGGGAGGGGAAACAGACATTCTTTTAAATGTGGCCTTATGGTCCAATATCCAAAATCTAACAACATAGTTAGATTCAGCATATAAAAAAACACCAAAAATTAAATTTTAGTTGAAAACAAACAAAAAAGTTTAATTTTAGACCCTTCAAACCTTAATATGGACTAATTTGAAAACAGGGCCCAAAATAAAAAATCTAAATGCACAATAAGATTCAGCATATCATACAGCCGCATTAGTTCAGTTTTTGATGAAATCAAACAGTTTTTGATGAAATAAAACAAAGTTTAATTTTGGACCCTTTTGACCTAAATGTAGACCAATTTAAAAATGGGGCTCAATATCCAAAATAGTAATATAAGGTTAGAACTCCCAAAATTAAAGATTTAAAATTAATCCCATTGAAATTGGTTAAAAGATTTGTATTAATTTTCAACTGAAATTCTTGCTATTGCGCAATTGAAGATTTCTTGCTATTGCATAATACTGCATAATTGAAGACTTCTTGCTATTGCGCAATACTGTGCAATTGAAGATATTTTGCTATTGCACAATACTGTGCAATTGAAGATTTCTTGCTATTGTGCAATACTTTGTTGTTGCACAATACTATGGTATTGCACAATACTGTGCAATTGAAGATTTCTTGCTATTGCGCAATACTGTGCAATTGGAGATTTCTTACTATTGCGCAATACTGTGCAATTGAAGATTTCTTTCTATTGCCGAATAAAGTGAAATTGAAGATTTCTTGCAATTGCGCAATACTGTGCTATTGATCAATACTGTGCTATTGTGCAATACTGTGCTATTGCGCATTACTGTGCAATTGAAGATTTCTCACTATTGCGCAATACTGTGCAATTGAAGATTTCTTGCAATTGCGCAATACTGTGCAATTGAAGATTTCTTGCTATTGCGCAACACTGTTCAACTGAAGATTTCTTGCTATTGCCCAATACTGTGCTATTGCGCAATAATGTGCAGTTGAAGATTTCTTGCTATTGCGCAATACTGTGCAATCATTTGAAATTTCAAAAATTTTGAAGATAATAAATATGAAGCCCCAAAAAAAAATGGAAAAAAAAATCCCCAAACTTTATGAACCCTCCCCCCCTTGGAGTAATTACCCCAAATTAATCCCAGCCCAATCCTTTGTGGTATGGAGCCTTTTTTTTTTAGAGAGATCCATACACTTAAACACAAGTTAATGTCTGGAAACTAGAAAAATGCTTGTTTTTGGCCCCTTTTTTGCCCTTAATTCCTGAACCGTTGGGGCAATTACCCCCAAACTCAATCCCAGCCTTCCCTTTGTGATATGGAACCTTCTGGTACAATTTCTGAGAGATCTATACACTAACACATAAGTTATTGTCCGGAAACTACAAAAATGCTTGTTTTTGGCCCCTAATTCCTAAACTGTTGGTACCATAACCCCCCTAAACAATCCCAACCTTCCTTTTGTGGTATTGAACCTTCTGGTAAAATTTCTTACAGATCCATTCACTTAAACTAAAGTTATGGTCTGGAAACCAAATGTGTCTTCGGACAACACAGACGCCGACGACGATGACGACACCATAGCATTATACGACGCAAAAAATGTTTTGTGGTCGTATAAAAAAACTTAACATTGAAAATTGCTAATTAATTAAAAGTCACTGGACCATGTACTAGGGGTCAGGGCCTCAAAATAGTCTTCCTCTTGGTATGTACTGATAGTAATGCAACTTCATACAAAATATCATTAATCTATCACAAGTAGTTCTTATCAAACTAACTTAAGCAGAAAATTTAACAATTGTTGACACTTGAGCCGTCACCTTTGTCGCGTGAAAAGCAATCCTTATGTTTCTCTTTCCGTTGTTGCAGGCGAGACAAAAACTGGTTAGAATGAGTACTGGTAAGAATGACACATGGTATTTATTTTTCTAGAGACCGACATACAACTGACATAAATCAGACATGTTGGTGTAGTACAAAGGATAGTAATATTAAGGGGTCTATTTTTGTGAGGTTAAATTTCACGATTTCTGGTGCAAAGCCTGTTAAGGAAGGTCTATTTTTGAGATATTTATCATTTTATAATAATGCCTAAATTCATGAAAAGTAATCCACTTACTAAAATTTGCAGTTGACAGCAAACTGGTAACAAAAGGATGTTATCCTTAATAATGCATATTAAATTGTGCACAGAGCTCATCAATTCATACCACTGCTCCCCATTTGCATAGAAAAGCTAAATCTATTTTTAAAATGAGAACCCCCAAAAAAAAAAATCACCTTGATATAATTTTGTACTAAGAGGTGCACAAAATCTCATTACATACTTAGGACATCAATTTCATTAATGTCATGTTTAGGAGGAGTTACTTTAGAACAATGCAACAGATGAACAAACAAACAAACAAAACAGACACAATGGTCCCTATATACCCCAGGTTCAGTAAGCAGGGCTATAATAAAGGGGTAAAAAAATCTCTCAACATATGCTTCTTTAAATGGGTACCTGCTATTTCCGACCCAAATGCAATCCCAATTGTAAAATTCTTATTCTTCAGAGCTCCTATAACACCAGCTACCCTAGTACCATGTCTGCAAAAAAACTAAGATTTAACAGTAATTATATTGATAATCAAGGCAATTGAGGTGCAATCACTATCTAAAATTTTCACTTACAACTGTATACTTTTCAGTTATTTTAAAAACCTATGTTTATCTTTATTTGATACAAATGTAGCCTTTCATATTGTGTTTAAGCCTATATCTAATAACATCCACCTCATTTGGTCTCTGGTGGAGAGTTGTCTCATTTCCAATCATACCACATCTTATTTTTATATTACCTACAGCATAATACAACCATAGCATGCTTTAACTGGTACTTTCTAGGGTGAATTGACTTAGGAAAATTGCAAAATCCATATTATTCATTTTTGTAGGTTTACTTAATATAAGATATACCTGAAATATTTATTGCTAAGTTTCCCTTGAGTATTTTTTAAGTCGCTATCTAAGATCTATTTTATTTTCTGTACAGAAAAGACAAGGATAGGTTCTTTTATGCATTTTTTACTATCAATGTATTTTCTTATGCTAACAAATAAGTGTATGCTTTTGTGTACCATTGAATCCATTGAACTTTAATTTGCATCCTCAAATAGATTACAAGAGTGGACATGCTTATATATCCAACCTGTCTTAACAACTATAACAGCTGTTTCGTTGAAAGTCTCTTATAATCAAGGTTTTTATACATATTGATCACAAAAACTTAAATTTGATCAACAATCCATGCAAATAAGTTTGAGGAAATAAGAGCCCTGTCAGATGGAAATGAAAACATTTATACAATGATTCTATACAACAAATATAGAAACCTATAACTTGTAGTAACTTAGAATCTGATATAATCATGAAAAGTAAACATGTAAAAGTTTATCAATGAACCATGAAAAGTAAACATGTAAAAGTTTATCAATGAACTATGAAAAGTAAACATGTAAAAGTTTATCAATGAACTATGAAAAGTAAACATGTAAAAGTTTATCAATGAACTATGAAAAGTAAACATGTAAAAGTTTATCAATGAACTATGAAAAGTAAACATGTAAAAGTTTATCAATGAACTATGAAAAGTAAACATGTAAAAGTTTATCAACGAACTATGAAAATGAGGACCAGGTCAAGAAGAATCTGTCAGATAAACAGTATAGTCCATAGATTATATACTGTTGACCTACAACTTACAGTAACTCTGATAACAACCTAATCATGAAAACTTTACTGGAAGAAAATGAGTATCCTAGCCTGGTAAGAGCAGAAAATAAATAATTTTGCCCAAGACAGGATAATAATAATTATTTTACCATCTTTACATTTCTAGGAATATCATTGGTTAAAAGTGACCTCGTGGAGACCCTGTATATTTAATATGGGATTAGTAGGCATGGTTTATTTTAATACATGGTTAGAAGTTGTGTTACATCCCTTTATAAAAACAACACTGCGTTGAGGAAAAATCTGAAACGTTTCACCCTGACAACAGACAAAGAAATTGATGATGAACGATTGAAATAAATGCAGAAAACGCATTATAAGCTAACAAGTTGTTATTGTTGGCATTTGTTTTTGTATAGACCTATGAAAGCAAGTTCTTTATATTGAAGAGTCGATCACTTTGATAGGCCACTATTCTAAATGCCACATTTTAAGCTAGTCAGTAAGCGAAATTGTTACACAGTGTGCTACAATGCAGTAGCAAGTTAGCAACAGATAAGAATTAATAGTAAATCTGCAAAATGTCCTCATCCCCCATGCAAAATATCAATTAGTTGTTCCCTAAATGTACAACAACCGTATCTCGATACTCACTGTAATGATGAATTTGTTCCTTCCTTATCATCACTAAAATCAAATCTTCTATTCTGCAATTATAAAAATAAAATAAACTGCAAAATACTCACATAATTAACGATTTCTGAACTTTTTCCAAGTTCATAAAATACAAAATATCTTATTTCACAAAAAATATAAAATATTATATCATGACCAATATATAAATATTAATGGAACCAAAAATATCTTCAGTAAGATGGTTAGGACATTATTTGGACTCTGTTGAATAGTTGTCTCATTGGCAATCCTACCACATTTCTTTACTTTATATCAATCTGTATAAACTAAGTCTGTTAATAATTAATAATATTTGCCTTTAAAAACCATTACCTTCTTTGACTGAATTACACTGTGAATATTTGTATTATAACATTTTGTAAAGAATCTTTAGATCTGATTATGTAAGTGATTATTTAATGAAATTTGAGGTATTGATCAATGAGAAATAAAGCATATGACACAAAATAACAAAGTTATCTGGAGGGTAACAATAACATTCAATAACTTCAAGAAAAGACAAGTGTCTAATATTATATATCAAGCTCTAATTCGTCCTGAGTCTAAAAAGTTTTTTAACAGAAACCATCAAGGTTAAACTCTCCAACTTACAAACAAATCAAGACATGACATATAAGACAGCCACTGTATGTGACCATGTAATACTTACAATTTTCAGATCAATATGATCTTGAACACCTTTGTCCACCACGCCAACTGTAACACCAGTACCATTAATACAACTTCTCCATGCAGGTAGAACATTCATGTCATACTTGTCTCCCACTGTTTTGTTCTAAAATAATATGAAGTATCATAATTGTAGACTTATGATTTAGGAATTGTGTTTAGATTATTTATTATGTAGCAAGGAAGGATGACATCAATGATACTACCATGACTAATTTAAAATGTTATAATTACTATACTATATAATAAAATATTAATTTTCGCAAACCATTTAGGTCACAGAAATTCCAAAAAATGGCATCAGTAAGGAGAGCTGTACAAATGATGTGAATACACAGAACCCGGATCCAAATTATCTTTTACTAAAAGTATTCATCATTTTCTGTTTTGTATGTACAAACAACATTTCATTTTTCTACAATTTCGATTAAAATATTATAAAACCTGCAGTTCAATAGGTCACATGCCCCAAATAAACATTCCCGATTGGTCGAACTACTGTGGCCTTGGTGTAAAGCAACGCAAGCCTCGATGTAACGATCACGCTTCCAAAAATAGAGGTATGTCCCAACTTAACATTCACCGATTGGTTGAATTGCTGCTCGATGTAAAGCAACGGAAGCCTTGATGCAATGAAGAAAAGGGGTTGACAGGATAAACGTAATCGTTATAAATTTTAACTTCATGGTTCTTATGCAAGAAAATTTAATAAACAATGATTTTATACAGTTGTGTTATTGTTTTCACCTTACATAGGGCTTTATTTCTGATCTTATTTCTGTGTACACAATTCTGAATCTACATATTTCACCTATATCAATATTAGGTAATCCGTTTGGACGATTCCATATACTATTATGTTTTAGGGTTTTTTAGCTTCAGTGTCGAGTTGGTGTATAGTATTGAGGGCTGTCTGCGAGAAATAAATCCTTTTCTCTGAAAGATTAACTAAATTCAAAACCAGTATAAAAATAGTTAACACATAAATTTTATTTAACTGAGTAAATTGATCGGAATGTGAATGATACATAAACCTAAAATTCGTTTTGGTCTATCCCAGTGATGACATTTGCGCGGGAATTTAGTCCA
The DNA here is from genome assembly GCA_017311375.1 of Mytilus coruscus. Taxonomy (NCBI): domain Eukaryota; kingdom Metazoa; phylum Mollusca; class Bivalvia; order Mytilida; family Mytilidae; genus Mytilus; species Mytilus coruscus. The sequence continues at coordinate 69,903,883 of CM029596.1, forward strand.
TTGACATCGCAATATAATTTACTTTTGATTATAATTATCTTTAGATGTAATGTTACAGGATTTAATGTGAAATTATTTGTCTCTTCTTCTATAGTACACGAGTTTGACGTCAGGTTTGTACACATGAAGTCTCTAGTCTAAAAAAGCCAGTGACAGAACGTTAAACAGATAAGCAACTGTCTAGGGCCAAGTAAGGGAGGCGAAAAAGCCAGTATTAGTACTATTACGCAGAACGATAAACAGTTACATAGACGGATCCAGGGGATGGGGAAAATTTGGTTGATTTTATAGGAAGCAGGGCGGATCCGCCATTTTATAAAGGGGGTTCTGATTCAAATGCATTGATCGTCTAAAAAGCATTCCAACCCGAACCTCCCGGATCCGCCACTGAGCATGACGGGACCTTAGGTCAGTCAGCGCCACCCCTTTTATGAAAAGTTGTGGATCCGCCACTGAGATTTATATAAGCAGGTTTTCTTTGTGTAGATACCTTAAAATATCACCAACTGTGACTGAGTACACAATTTGTTTCATTTCAGCTCATTAGCTGGGCTCACTCGCTAAAAGGTTCATTGCGGCCTGCTCTGCTAACATTTTACTATTCATGACTCATGGAGTTAGTTATCAAGGGTCTGTAAAACTGTCTTAGGCCAAGTTAGAAAAAGCCAGTAATAGAACGATAAACAAATGATCAGGTTTTCTTCATATAGATCCCTTAAAATATCCCCACTGAGGACACAATTTGATTCATTTTCATTAGCTCATTATAGGTTCATTATGCGACTTACTGGCTAATATATGAATTTGTACTATGCATGCCTTTTCAATGGAAATTGAGACGACAGTATGCATTCTTAATAGCACGAAAACGATGAGAAGAGGATACATATGTCAACCAAAATTTTTCAGCAACGTCAAAATATGTGAGGACACCCTATCAAGATCTATCAAGCTTGCGTGCATGTTGCGTTAAAACTGTTAGGAAGGTGAAAAATACCAACAATATAACAATAAATAGATAATCAATATTGTAAAATATCAATGTGTTGAAAAGCCAATGATCTACATATATACTTAAATATGTCAACCATAAAATAAAACTGATTTAATTTACACCACAACTGTTGAAAAAACCTTTATGTTTATATAACTTATCTCATTCTAGTCCATTCAACTGACAGGATTGACAGAATGGGTGTACATTTCATGAACTCTTTAATAACAAGAATCATCATGGACTATTCTTTATAGCAATATCTGTTAGCCATTTAGGGGTCTTTTGCATTCAAAGTTTAGTTTTAGTGGGTTTATTTTGCGAAAAAGAACTCAATTTCCAGATCATAGTTAACATTTTCTATATATTTTGCTGTGTCAAAATGACCTAATAAATATAAAGGACAGTATATAGACCCAAAAATGGTATATCACATTCTACACATGACATTTTAGCAGGAAAGACTGCCATTGGAGTATATAACCACTGCAACTTTGTAACTTTATCTCCTCCACTAAAGTCATTCAAGTAGAATATTTAATGTAGGTTTGTCAACATTTTGGAATATATTATATATGTATAGAATTAATGTTTAGTCTGTTTCCAGATGCCTGAGATAGACTTCAATATTTATTATTTATTGAAAATAAGTGGAATCATCTTTCAGAAAAGTTTTTTCTATGGTAATGAATCCCCCCTATTATAAGTTAAAAAGGCTACATTTCCCCCTCCCTCTATTTTTTATTTGAGGGGGGGGGAGAGTTCCCAACCTGTTTATTAGTGGAATAGTGAATCAGGCCTAAACTCTTCTCAATTGTATTGATGCATACTTTTCATGTCGGGACAATTTTCCTCATTTTGAAGGCTGTATGGTTGCCTTTACAGTGTTTTCCATAAGAACTGGCCTGCCGCCAAATTGACCGTTCAAGCAGTTTTTTGGCGGTTCAATCGTCATCAGCCAAAAAAATATGGGTGCATATTTTACTTATACGATTATTTTATACGTTGTAACTTTTATTATTATCTAGGTTTTATTTACGTCTGAGGGTTCCGGTTTGTATTTTTATCGGAACACGCGACCGTTATCCATCAAAAGAGACTTATTTGGAAAATCCCCAGAGATTTCGAGTATATGCAAAAGTTGTGCCATGTCAAGGTCATTAAAAACTTCCATTTGTTGTTGAAGATGAAACGTTCCATCTCAGATTGTTTCCCGCTAAGCGACACAAAGGTGTGCATTTTATGATGATACATTTATAAAGTTTGCATGCATTGTTTTCAATTTGTTCTGTTGTGTTTAGTTTAAATCGCAAATGAATCGATGACATGATAATTGTTATTGGTTTGCACTACGCCGGATCGAAGGTTCGATATGACCCAGGCCTGAAAACTTCAAACAAATACGGAAAATTTCCTACATTGAAGGAATATTACACAAATCAAATCTGTGAACAATAATTTGCTGACAAAATCAAAAATATTACTAAGTCAAATTATTGGGGTGGACAGGGGTACCCAATCTTCACTTCCCAACCCTTTGCCATCTCACCCCTCATCTTTAGACACTTTCCATTATATATAAATGGGAGAGTGGGCGGATTTGAAAAAAAATTAATGATTTGGTAAAAAATAAAATTATAGATATTGAAGATAGCTTTATATAATATAGAAGTAATTGATAGCCTGAATTTTACCCATCATGTTGTGTTGTCTTAAGTCTTTTGGTTATATGAGTACTAAATACAAGATTTTCCTATTTTATTTGCATTTCTATTACAACTTCAATATATTACAAAATTATTACAAAACAAAGCTTACATGATTATATAGAATATGGTGTACAGTAATAATTCCAGTGAATACAGAATTTTAACATATTCATTCTCAATTTTGTCAACGTTTCATTTATAGTAAGTTATAAGTATTCAAACTCTTAAATTGTGCAGGCATTATTCATTTTTGACAAGCATGAAATATTGTCTTAAGGCCAAAAGAATTTCCAGTGAAATTCATTTTGGCCTGTTAGGGCAAAAGAATGGAAAACTTTTATTGCTTTGTCATTTGAACCTCTGTGGATTTTCTCATTGGCAATCATATTACATATTTTTATTTTTATATGTATCCATCATTTAGAATAGTTGTTCCGAATGTAATGAGTCCTGTCCCCTTGATAAGTTAAAAGGCTTCATCTTCTTTTATCTTCATTAGAACATTTTTTTGGGAGGTTCCAAACCTGTTGTTTATAAGTTGTAAATCAGGCCATTACTTTTCTTAATTTAATTGTTGCATACTTAACATGTCTGGACTGTTTTTCTCATTTTTAAGGCTGTATGGCTGCCTATAATTACTTTGTTATTTAAACCTCTGTGGAAAGTTGTCTCATTGGCAATTATACCACATACATGTACATGTATATACAGATTTTTTTATGGATTGCCGACCTGAAAAAGATGTTCAAAGTTGAATATGCTGCAAACTTCAAATAAGCTACTACTCATTTTCCATGTTTACCATGAAACTGTTGATCAGAACTATATATAAGTTATTTCACCCAGTCCTCATACATGTATATATACCACTATCAATCAACAGAACAAATGCAAATACTTTTTTTTATTTACATGCATATGGTTGCCTATAATTTCTTACATCTATTTTATTTGAATTTAAGGAAATAGTTGTTATTTATATAAACAAATCTCATGTCAATAGATAACATGTACAACAATCAAACATCAACCCAAACCAAACTGGATGTATTTGAAAGACATCTAGAGGTCAATATACAGTCTCGAACAAAAGACAAAAAAAAAGGAAAAATATAGTGAACTTTGGAGAATTTATATTATTACATATACATGCATTTGAATTATTTGGAATATACTGTTGCAAATTTTTTAGTCTTAGGTTCCACCTACCATTTTAGAAAACTGGGATTTCAATGCTAGTCTATTAGAGTGGTATTTCATTGGTTGTAGATATGGAGGTATGTTCTTATTTCGAGAGGGGCAATCAACCTATATCAATTTGTACATGGAGATTGATAGTTGCTAGATACTGAATGATTTCACCACAAATTTGTGAAAGTTTTAACCTGTGTATATATAATTAAAATACGATAATAAAATTCATGTCTTTTTCAGGACTTCTGATCCAACCATGTAGTATGGCATGTTTGTGAGATATGGTTTTGGTGGATAGGATGTTCATGAAGGACCTGTAGTACAAAGTATATCACTGGATTGAGCTCTTTGTCTAAGTGTATTATTAAAGTGCTTTGCTTTGAGCTCAGTTCATTGTTATGCAATTCATTCTTTGTGAAATAAAGATTTGACAGACAACTCTCAAGTACAAGGAATTGTCAAAGTAGTATCCATTCTATGTACAATGTAAGTAGTAATGGGGAGATTAAAGCATTTTATTTAGATTTGAACCAAACATTTTTTGTCCATTAGCCAAATTTAAAAAAAAGAACAAATTTACCCGACAATGCTACACTCGCTACTAGCAATATGATGCTAGGTTGTTTTAATACATCTGTACTGCCTACTGATGACTTGGTCCTGAGTGTAAATGGTCTTTCAGTATGTTAAAAAAAAAAAAAAAAATTTATAAGGCCTATCTGGCCTAATTGATTTCTAAAACTATTTCATTGTACATATTCAACATTTTTCATTCATTTGTTTATTTTTAATTTGTGTGAATTAACATTGTTACAGTAAATGTTAATTACTACACTTTCATACCACAACAAATACTGTATTGGTATCACTTATATTTGTATCCATATAACAAAAAAATTGAAAAGAGAATAATTTTGCAATACCTTTTCATATTGAATACTATAACTTTTTGATATTAAGACATATTAAGTAGATTTTCATAATACCCACTTGACATGCTTGAAATTCTATCAGATTACTTTTGGAGCAGTTATGAGTCTTTGTAGCATGCTCACAAAGGTTTTTGTTGATATCATTTTCATATTGGTCAAAACTTTTTTTGCTTCGCCAGCTTTGGAGGAGATGTTATCAAAGAATTGATAAAAACAACACAGAAGTTTACTTTCTAGGTCATCTAGCCCCAAGCATCATGTCAGGCATTGTCATTACTAAAACCAATTAATGTCTTCTAATCTGAGAAACAATTTCGACATTTTAACAAAATATTTTACTAATGATACTGACAATCCACCACAAAGTAATATAAATAGAACCATACAAATAGTGAGCAAATACATATAAAAAGATGTGGTATGATTGCCAATGAGAAAATTCTCCACAACAGACCAAAATGACACAGAAATTAACAACTACGGGTCACCGTACAGCCTTCAACAATGAGCAAAGCCCATAACGCATAGTCATTTATGTACACAAAATAAAGGAAAAAAACAAATATTATGTAACACGTAGACAAACGACAACCACTGAGTTACAGCCTCCTGATATCATGTTCTCAGATATCATCTCCCATTTAAAAAAAATCACATGAAAAATTAAACTATTATGTGTTGCTCTCTAGCTACAAAATGTATCCAAAATCAAAGATTTGGAAAATATTCTATCATAATCATTTGGTAATTAATGCAATTAGTGTCTCTTCCATGCCCGTCTTGAACATAAAATCTAAATATTAAATAAACAACACTCCTAATGCTCAGGTTGGTTGTCATCATGCAACACAGTTAATAACACCATACAGGAAAAAACATGGAACTCCTTTTGTCATTTAAAACACTGTCAAACATCCAAACATACTATCCACATTCATCTGTGTCCACACTTGTATTCACTGATAAAATATTCCTTATGAACCAAGTTTAAGATGCAGACAATGATAGGATCAAAATATTATTTAAACTCTAAAGTTCCCCATTAGACAAACAACTAGTCTCTAAAGAAAGCCTATATCACTCACAATGTATTTATCATTAAAAGTACCAGTAATGAAAAATTAGGTTCTCAAGAGGCATGTTTATCAAGCTTGATGATTCAAGTTTGGTTTAAAATGGACAAAAATCCAATTCTGTTGAAAAAAAGTACACACAAAGTGTAATGCTATTTAGACTTTCACACGATTTTTCACCATTCTTTATAGATTATTTGTCTTAAGGAGGAGGTATTTTAACATGGTTTAGAGCCATGTTTTTTGCTTTTGAAATTGCAAAAATAGCAAAATGATTCAAGCATTTTAAAAATATGTTAATTTTTACATAAATGACTGATTAATATAATCTGGATCCTTTAGTGCAAAAAAGCTAGTTGTGATGGCACTTTGACATCATAAACATGTTAAAATTTACCTATTTAACCAAAAATGGCCATTTCAAAGGGTTCCACACTAACGCTAGTCCACTAGCCCGAGGCTAGTAAAAATTAGGGAGGGCTAGTAAAGTTTTCATCACAGTAGTCCGACAGGCTAGTCAAAATTTTGTTTAAAACTAGGAATTTCACAAAATTTCACAAAATTTTAAATCCCAGATTTTTTGCTGACCTTTGCTGTCTTTATTGTACAGTTTATTCACATATATTTTGATTGTCAGACATTTTTAACATGAAAGGTACTTTTTGGGGAGGGGAAAAAACGGAAACAATGATGGTACTTAATACATTGAAAACCATGTGTGTTACAAACGCCGTGATGGTTCTAATCAGAAACCTGGATCTCAAAAGTGCTTTCATAATATCAAAATAATAACATGAATACGAAATTCATTACTACCGATACCATCACTGTTTGGGAAAAATGTACAACTTATTGGGAGGAATTTTAAGCCGTTTTTTTAGTAATTGTGAATTTTCTCTAGGGGAAAAAGTTGTATTTCGAATGTAATTTGAGGCCAACAATATCACTGAATTATTGTCATATATACAAAATTATAGGTCTCTGCAAGGATTTGTATACTATACAAATCTTTAGTCTCTGGTAAAAATATATAGATTTTTAGGAATAAAATCTTGTCCTGCAAAAAAAAAATAAACTGACAAACAACGAGGGAAAAGAAGGAGTCCATGAAGAATTATGACAAAAAAACAGCAAGGGCAACCCTTTCCTCTTTTGTGGGTGTATTTTTAAATCCCTAACTTATCCATCATCATTAAAGACACTAGTAATAATGATAAGTAAAATGAGGATGATGATGAAGTAATGATCTAAAGGGGTCTTCAAAATAAGTCGAACACATTCTTAATATAGATGATTAAAATATGAAAATATTTTTTGGGGGTATTTTTTATTAGCAAACCAGTGAAATTTCATGAAACAAAACATGTTCAAAACCCTCTGGAAATGCTCCAGAACACAGGATTTAGCTTCATTTGTATCAAAATTGTCATTGGCATGCCCCCCCAAACCCTCCTAGATAGGGTCGTGCCGGTGGCACGACCGTCCAAGTGCCTTCGGCACTTGGAGGGCTAGGGAATTGACAAGAGGACTAGTAGAATAATAATTTCACTAGCCCTGCAGGCTAGTACATACATTTAGTTAGTGTCAAACCCTGATTTCATGCAGATTTTTGGCATAATATATATGAGCGACAGTTTTACCCAAAAAGATATTCTACAGACATTTTATATCTCTGTCAGCAAAGATCTGAAATTTTTTTCACACAATGTTGGTAATTTTTGAGCAACTTGAAAGTTGTGGTCCTTTTTTCAAACTGTCAAGTTTCATCAAAAACATTAAAGCCATAAATGAACTGGTATTGACGGTTTCACAGCATTTCATTGTGAAATTTCTTGCTGTTTTTGAAAAATTATTTATGGAATGCCAAACTTTATAAAGATGAAATTTTTATAATTTTAATGACCATAAACTGTAGATTTCTCAGGAATCTATCACCCTAATTTCAAATTTGAAAAATAAAATAAAAACCTAAACTTTCAATATAAACATAAATTATGAATGATTCCTAATTCATCTACCGAGTTTGTCTTGTGTATCAAATGTCAGGATATCACCCTATTTTTAATTTGATTACCAGTAAGAGAATTTTAATATAACTGATAAAAGTTTCTATCGTCTAATTTGGTAGAAATTATTTTCATTGCACCATTAAGTGTCTTATCTGGCGAGGCATTTGTACGCATATATATTATCAGATTATCTAACAATACCAGAGTGAAAGGTCTTTACACAAAATGTTACCAAGAAAAATTAGAACATAATGGCAATTAAAAAACACAATCTCAATTAACATGATTAAATATCATGAATGAAATTAATTCTTTACAATTTTTTTCATGACCTAAATCCAAGATACATTTTGGTCATTGGCCTTTCAGGTTTAGTCTGTTAGTCTGGCAAATATGACCTTTTTCTGACCTTTGTTTGTTAGATATATTTTTGTAGCAAAACATCTTTTTGGGTAAAGCTTTAGCTCATATCTAAAAATGAACAATGATTAATGACAATATCTCAAACTAAGGCTATTTTAGCAGTTTTTTGTTGTTTTGCAATAAACATAAGCAGTTACAATCTCTTATGCTGAAATTCAAAATTTAAACACTGATGTCTGACAGACTAATTATAATGTCTTATAATCATCTGAATGATGTTCTTTGGTAGATTTATAATAATTTTTTCAAATTCAAGGGCCATCAATGTGACCTTATCATACCTTCTCCTTTTCATTTTAAGAAAGTCAAGGCCATGACAAATTTTTCAGAACATTTTTCAATAAATTTGATCCTACCATAAATATATGTGTGCGAAATGCTGTCAGAAACAACACATAACTCCTGCTTACTCTGTACTACTTACCAGATACCACTGTAAGGGCCATAAGTCATCTTCAATTTCTATATCACAGGTCTGTGATTCTACAAGCTAGTGAACAAAACAAAATAAGAATCAATCATAATTATATTCATTTAACATGTTTAATTAACCATATTTAAACAGCTTATCTGCAAATTGATTCTAAATGGATTAAGGTTAAATATATAACCTTGATGCTGACTACATATTAGAATTTCATGAATCAACAGTTTCCATTTATGTATGTAGAAAGTATTTGATGACCTGAAGAATATTATTCTAACATTGGTAAAAGTGCCAGATAATGCTATGTCAAACATCTTATAGGGAAATCACACTATTTATACTACTAATAATAATTCATTGAAATTTTGCATTTTAATAGACAGATCATACTTATTACTAAATTTTAGGCGAAAAAAAAATTGTGGTCACGATGTTGTTTTCGAGATATGACGTTATCAATACTTAAAGAATCGCGTTATACCAAAATATAGAAATAGCGCTCTTAGTTGCTAAAAAAATGCAAAATTATTAAAAAAAAAATGTTTAACTGGGATAACAAAAACATTCAAATGTAACTTGTACCTTATAAATATTTATTTGTCTCAGTTTCCTTAATTTTCAAGGCCTTTGAATATTTCCCGCCATTTTTAATTGCTATTTATTATAGATTTTTCTTGAAATAAAAAAAATCTACTAATGTTTTTCCTTCAAACTTCTGCATAAGTTGCAGCTTCAGGGAATATTTTAAAAACATAAATAAAAAAGGGGGGTCACGATGTTTTAAATTCGCTAAAACGGAAGTAATCTTATTATCAAATTTTGGCGAGAACTATAGCTTTTTCTGTTAACGTTATAGAACGACGTTGCTGGCATAGCAGCATTTCGTGCAACGCTTGTATTGGGTTGAATTAAACCTTTTTACTACAAAATATAATATCATGTTCGAACATTTTTAAGGAATGTTGATCATTCATTGATATTTTTATCAATCTATCGAATCATTAAACATACAGTTGATTTGATTTGATTTTTTGGTGTTTTAACGCCACTTTTAAGCACCGCTTTTGGGCTATTTCGTGGTGGCCAGTTTTTAATGGTGGAGGAAGCCGGAGTGCCCGGAGAAAACCACTGACCTTCGATAGGAAAACTGACAATCCTAGTCAATTAAGATTGGAGTCGAGTGCACCCGCATGAGCGGGGTTCAAACTCACAACCTCAGTGTTGACTGGCTAGTGATTACAGTAGTAGCTACTTAGACCACTCGGCCACCCAGGCCCTGTTAAACATACAGTAACAGTTTATTATGAAGTAATTGTCAAAGATGAAGTCATCTAAATTTTCTTTAATTGCATATGTTGTATGGGGAAAACGAATGTTTGCCTCATGCCATAATATAGAAATAATTTTCGGCTTGCAGAGTATCCGCTGAAAAGTAACGCATTCCTTTTTGTCTGCAGGCAGAATAATTTCACTGCCTTGTCCATTATCACAGGGAAGATAAAACCTGAAATGCTGTGTTAAAAAAATGCCACAAACTCAGCACGTTGAACAACCCTTAATGACACTATTTTCGGAAGGATTTTACAATTGGTTAAAATTTCCGTACTAACACAATGCTGCATAATTTATTCCAACTGTGGCAACTAATTTTTTCTGAGTTCGATCATCTACACATGCAGCGTTTCATATTCATTGTACATACATTGTAATATGTTCAATGTTCATCGCCTGGGTATTAAAGCTTTTTGTATTACTTATTTGTTATAACCGTTCGGTTATCGATTGACTTTGGTATGTTATGCAATGCAATACATTTGATAAATGGGAACACAGACTGACAACAACGGCGGATTTGGGGGCAGGGCCCACCCACCCCTTTTTGTTGGAAAAATGTGGTTGATTATATAAAGGATCACTGACGCATCACTGGACAGTCAGTAGTCCCCATTTTATAAAAATTTATGGATCTGCCACTGGACAATAAAATACACATCGCCATATTGATATGTCAAAGTACGGTCTTCAACATGGAGCCTTGGCTCACACCAAACAGCAAGCTATAAAGGGCCCCAAAAATGACTAGTATAAAACCATTCAAACGGGAAAACCAACGGTCTAATCTACATAAAAAACGAGAAACAAGAAACATTTATGAACCACATCAACAAACGACAACCACTGAACATCAGGTTCCTCTACATAAATATATGTGTGTGTGTTAAATATTTGCTTGTTGGAGAAGAGAGGGACGAAAGATACCAGAGGGATAGTCAAACTCATAGATCGAAAACAAACCGACAACGCCATGGCCAAAAATAAAAAGACAAACAGACAAATAATAGTACAGATGACACAACATAGAAAACTAAAGACTAAGCAACACGAACCCCACCAAAAACTTGGGGTGATCTCAGGTGGTCCGGAAGGGTAAGCAGATCCTGCTCTACATGTGGCACCCGTCGTGTTGCTTATGTTATTACAAATCCGGTAAATAGTCTAATTCGGTAAGTCACATTCGTGAAAAGGGAAGGGTATTGTAGTTACGACATAAGGAACATATCCGATATCATCTGTGAAACGGTTATTCCATAACAGTCAACCAACTCGTGATGGCGTCCGTAAAATTTACGAAGGAATGATTTCAACTTCACCATTTGGAACTCTTGGTTTAATAGCTTCCTTGTGAGCAGCAATCCTCTATCAAGGAAATCATGATAGGAAACACAAGCCCGGGAATATCATATCAATTTGGAGATATATACTCAGTATGCAGGCGCTGCTGGAATGTTGCTACATAGAAATGGAAAGTTCACAATTGGGAAGCTGAAATCATCTCTTTTGTCGTAAAGTTTTGTTTTCAACCGACCCTCATTGTCAATTTCTAGATGTAAGTCAAGATATGAGGCCGACTTAACTGTATCTGTAGTATCCTTTATCTCTAGTTCGATGGGATAGATTCGTTCAACATAGTCACCAAATTTTGTATTATTTAGTGAGAGAACATCATCTATATAGCGGAACGTAGAGTTAAAGGATATTGCTAACTTCCCTCCCCAAGACAAGATACTTGTATCCACGTTTGCCATTCTTTTTAATGAAACAAAGTAATACCAACTCTTTCAATTTGTCTTTTAGTTTGGAATGGGGAATACTTGTACTGTGTAAAGTGTAGAAAAGTCAAATGTTTTAATACTATTGCAAGATGAGAGAGTCTTAGATTGTATGTACTCTAAAAGATCTTTGGAATTTTTTAGTATCCACATCTGATTCACGCCACCTCTAGAATAGACAGTTTCACAATAACTTTGGAGCCCGGCTTTGATTGCTGATAAAATAGATGTTAATAATTTAGAAAGAGGTTTCGTGGAGCATTTGGAAGACCCAGCAATATACCGTTGTTTGTAAGGACACTTATGTAGTTTAGGTATCCAATACAGTGATGGAAGATCTAGTTCTTCATCTTTGGTTGAAATTCCAAAGGAACATAGAACAGACCTATGATTATCCAGGATTTCCTCTTTGGTAAGTGTCGTGAGGGTATATGTTGAGTTTCCAAGTGAATTGTCAATACCTAATTCATTTATCAAGCAGTTTATGTAATGATATTTACACACAAAACGATGTTGTTTGGGGCTTTATCTGCGGGGACAACAACATATTTGTCATGAAGGTAGGACAAGTGCTTTGCAACATTTGGGTCTTTAAAATTGATGTAGCGTGGATATTGATATGCCCATTTAGTTTCTTAATTGAATTTGTATCAACGACCTCACAGCCTTAATCCATTCGGAAAGAGTATATACATCTTCTTTCTCGCTTTAGCCCATTGCCTGGCATAATCCTCGACTGAATCCATCAGTATTTTGAAGTTGTATTTCCAATTGATGGATTTAGGCTCACGATATTCGGACCTTTGGATAACAAATTTCGCAGGGAAGTGTTATTGACAATGTTGAGGTCTCCGGTAATAACGTGGCCAGCGGATTATATGTGAATTGGGAACTAGCACAGGTGCAATCAGGAGGTTTAGACTTGAAGTCGTCAATGTTGAGATCCTGCAAAACGTGTATGTAATTGAAAATTTTAGTTGCAATTGGTTTGGTATAGGTATAAGAAATTATTGGTACAGACTGATCTTTAAAATAAGGAGGTATTTTCAACTGAACTAATTTATGATGAAGGATATTGCCTAAGTTGACGCCATCGAGACCTTTGTTGGCAAAGGAAAGTTTAAGAAAGGGAGACTTGTAAAGCCAAATATACAGTGTGGGATTTTTATTGTTGTTGAAGGCTGTACAGTCCCCTGTAGTAGCTGAGATCCACTTTTTTTGGTCTCTGGTGTATAGTTGTCAATTATGCCCAATCTTTTAATATCTACCAAGATAGCTACCATGTTTATTGAGGTGCAGGCAAATTTTCATCAGTAGGACCAAAATACTAGTAACTAGGCATAGTGTTTGATTTTCCAATATTGCTCTGACGTCTGGCATCTTTTTTTTTTTTAACTTGCTGGTCCCACAGTTCTCTAATTGACATGCAGTTTGAAGGAATACTACAAAATATGAATACAAATGTGTTTTTTTTTACCCAAAACATGTAAGCCTGTACAAAGCATTAAAGAAAGATTGAGTATAATGTACTATATATGACGGTGCTGAATTTTCTTTGATTTTGACAGCCAGCAACCGATGTAAAAGTTCAGATGCTTCTCTTACAGTGATTTTTAACTGGCGTTATTTTTAGATAGAGAGAGAGAGAGAGAGAGATAGGGGCGTTAGATACCAAATGGACATTTGGGAAAGGTGGAATACACTTGGATCATTTCTGTCGTCACATGTGAAATAAATAACATGCTTTTTACTAAACCGACAGGCTGAGCTGGATAAATAATAATATGAAATTAAATTTTTGATGAATTATTTATACATGTAGTATAGAAGACTATAGTATTAACGTTTCATGTGATATGAGTAAACTGACAGTCAAACTCATTGTTCTTATTTACATCTCTCCGTTGGACAGAAAACTACAGATTCCGGAAGCTATACGCTTGCATGCTGTTACTCTTGGTCTATTGTCAATTTTTTTTTCAGAAAATATATGCTGAATCCCACATACCGCATGGCGACGATACGCTGCCAACAGTTGAGCCATATCAAGACCACTTTCGGCTATTTTTTGGCCATACATTTTGTTATGATTTTTTTATCCACAAGCCCTTGGAGTGTTGAATATCTTTGGTTTGTATGTTTGACAGAAACAATATTTCTAATTAGGGATTCTGTACTAAAAGAATTTTCTGACATCTCTGATGCTGATGGTTTTGCAAAGTTTAGAATAGATTGTAATATTTTTACATCCTCAGAAGCATTGCGTGCCTGGTATTGTTTTTGTAGTAAATTTTCAGCCAAAAATTCCTGCTTGTGGCACTTCAGATCGGGATACTTTTTCCTGAAAAAAGATAGTGTATCCATAAAGCCGATAACTTTCTTTTGAAATGATGTGCTCAAATTATATTGTGAAAAAGATTTAAGTAGTCTTGGGGCATCAAAACGACGGCAATTATGACCAACTAAAATAATCTGAGAGGGGAATTTCTCGAGCCATCATATAAAATTTTGAAATGCTTTTTCTGGAATGCATTGATCTACCCGCTGACCATAATGTACAAGTATGTTGTTCCATACCGATAGTCCTGTAACCGATGCTGTCTGTCTACTTATACACTGCGATGGAGTTATGTACTGATTAAATTCCGAAGATTTTTCAATAGCTGAAATTTGAATGATATCATGGATATCACAATCATTTGCTAGTGATGTTGTTTCTAAGTCAAAGTAAACAATTCACATATTATCAATATTGACGTCAAATGTGTCTAACGAAGGGGTTGTAACGGGATCGGATATAAAATCAATGTCTATTAGGGTTGGGTGTTCTAAATCAATAGATTTTTTGTACGTGTCACCTTCCTCATCTCCACTACTGTTTCCTTTTCTTTTATAATCTGTTTTCGAAATAATTTTCTCCGTTTATTTACTGATGAAGTTTTGTAATCATTTTGGTACTTTCTTTTAACCCCAAGTTTTTCTGACGATTTTTCGGTTATTTTACCTGGGGAAAGACCACACTCTTCGTATACCTGTGATATATATCCATATGATATATTTTTTTGAGCAACAGTACAGTCAACCCGACATTCCAAACTTGATGATGAGCACATTTGTTTCGCCTTTGGTGCTTTGTTTGCTAGCATGCTATGAAAAGATTCTACCTCTTTTGATGATGCACAGGGGGATATTTTCTCAATATTGTCACCGTAGGTGTATTCCCCAATGATTTCAGCTAGTTTTTGGAGAAGAGGCAGGCTAGGAAGAGATACAGTGGGTCTGTACTTATCTGGATTTCTTTTATATGAACACCATTTCTTATTGCAGAAATCATGTTCTTTATATAGATGAAGAATAGCTTTGAAGTCATTACCCATGGATTCCGGATCATTTTTGTTTGAGTAAAGAGCAAAAGAAAAACACCTATTGAGATGCGTAATTGCAGGTTTAGTCAAATCATTTTTAAAAGTATTCTTCAAGTTCCACAATTTGTTGTTAAATTATGATTTAATATGATTTGTATCACTCAATTTCTTTATAGGATGTTGGATTGTACGTCTTATGCGAGCCATGGTTGTAGTGTCGTCATCCATAATGACAGTCGAAACCTGACAATTTTTCATTTCAATGTCCTCTATAAGTCTTGCACCAACATCTGGTTCCATTCCTTTAGCCGAACCTAACCAAATGCGGGTGCATTTGTGTTCCTGTGGCTCTACATTTTTTTGCTTCCCAATAGGTACAAACTCTGCAATCGCTTAAACGGATGCCCCTTCCTACAACCTTTCCTGTTTGGTCGCCGATCAAAGTTCCAATGCCTGATTTGGAGTCGATTTTCTACCAGATCCTCTCTTTTGCCACCCCATATCATATTTGACGGTTACCAGACTAACAGGTTCACCATTTTCACTACAAATAATTGAAAAACTCATAATCCTGACTATCAAAGCTGTCAATAAGAAGGAAAACATAAAAAAATAAATAAATGGGAAATGTGTCCATAGGGACATAGATGATGCCCCCACTAGCATATAATGCTATAAAGGGACATAACTCAAGAACTGTAAAAGTGACGCTTCCAAAAATTGAACTTAAACTGAGTTTTGTGATAAAAAGCATTATATATACATTTCATTACATTTAGTTGAGACAAACTCAAGTTAGAGAACGGAAACGAAAAATTCAGCAATTTTTCCATTTGTAAAGGGGCATAACCCTAGAACGGTAATCAAAGTGCTTGTAAGCACTGAATGGTAAAGATTGCTTAAATTTATCAGTAGGAAGTAAAATTGAATATTGCATTGTATAAAGCATTGGTTGTAGTTGATTCAACTACCATTCTGGACAAAGAAAGATAACTCCAATTTTAAAAGAAGACTTTAAAATATTTTAAGAAATGAAGGGTAAAAATTGCTTTAGTTAATCAGTGGAAGGCAAAATTAAACATTGCATTGTATAAAGCATTGATTGTAGTTGTTTCAACTATAATCATGGACAAAGGAAGATAACTCCAATTTTACAAATTATTGGATTGATATTTTTAGAAGAAATAAATGAAAAAGCTAAATTTTTGCATTTGTAAAGGGCATAACTCTAGAACAGTAAAAGTGACGACACCAAAATTCCAACTTGATCTATATATTGTGGTAATAAGCATTGTGTATAAGTTTCATAACATTTGGTTCAGGCAAACTTAAGCTAGCGAACGGAAACAAAAAATTTAGCAATTTTTCCATTTGTAAAGGAGCATAACTCTCGAACGGTAAAAGTGACGCCACCAATATTCAAACTTGATCTGTATTTAGTGGTAATAAGCATTGTGTATAAGTTTCATAACATTTGGTTGAGGAAAACTAAAGTTAGAGAACCGAAACCAACTTTGGGACGTACGTACGGACAAGGGTAAAACTTAATGCCCCCTCCGCTACGGGGGGGGGCGGGGGGGGACACAGATGATGCCCCCGCTTGCATATCATATACTAGAGGCTCCAAGGAACCTGTGTCGCTCACCTGATATTTTTATTTACAATTGATGCATAAATCAATGCAACCGTTATACTTTTGCTTTAGTTTCAGAGATATAAGCCAAAAACTGCATTTTACCCCTATGTTCTATTTTTAGCCATGTTTGCCATGTTAGTTGGCAGGCAGGGTCATCAGACACATTTTTTAAACTAAATACCCTAATGACGATTGTGACCAAGTTTGGTTAAATGGTTAAGTGTCTCAGTTGTTTCAGAGGAGAAGATTTTTGTAAAGATTACAAAATTTACCAAAATTGTTCAAAATTGACTTTAAAGGGCAATAACTCCTTAAGGGTTCAACTGACCATTTTGATCATGTTGACTTATTTGTAGATCTTACTTTGCTGAACATTATTGCTGTTTACAGTTTATCTCTATCTATAATAATATTCAAGATAATAACCAAAAACTGCAAAATTTCCTTA
The DNA here is from genome assembly GCA_017311375.1 of Mytilus coruscus. NCBI lineage: Eukaryota > Metazoa > Mollusca > Bivalvia > Mytilida > Mytilidae > Mytilus > Mytilus coruscus. Next base: position 69,921,203 of record CM029596.1, read on the forward strand.
AAATTGCCAATTCAGGGGCAGCAACCCAACAACGGGTTGTCTGATTCGTCTGAAAATTTCAGGACAGATAGATCTTAACCTGATGAACATTTTTACAAATGTCAGATTTGCTCTTTATGCTTTAGTTTCAGAGATATAAGCCAAAAACTGCATTTTACCCCTATGTTCTATTTTAAGCCATGTTCGTTGGCAGGCGGGGTCATCGGACACATTTTTTAAACAAGATACCCTAATGATGATTGTGATCAAGTTTGGTTAAATTTGTCTTACTAGTTTCAGAGAAGATTTTGTAAAGATAACAAAATTTACAAAAATTGTTAAAATTGACTTTAAAGGGCAATAACTCCTTAAGGGTCAATTGACCATTTTGGTCATGTCAACTTTTTTGTAGATCTTACTCTGGTGAACATTATTGCTGTTTACAGTTTATCTCTATCTATAATAATATTCAAGATAATAACCAAAAACGGCAAAATTTCCTTAAAAATACCAATGCAGGGGCAGCAACCCAGCAACGGGTTGTCCGATTCATCTGAAAATTTCAGGGTAGATAGATCTTGACCTGATAAACAATTCTACCCCATGTCAGATTTGCTCTAAATGCTTTGGTTTTAGAGATATAAGCCAAAATCTACATTTTACCCCTATGTTCTATTTTTAGCCATGGTGGCCATCTTGGTTGGTTGGCTTGGTCACCGGACACAATTTTTAAACTAGATACCCCAATGATGATTGTGGCCAAGTTTGGTTAAATTTGGCCCAGTAGTTCCAGAGGAGAAGATTTTTGTAAAAGTTAACGACGACGGAAACGCCGGACGCCGGACGCCAAGTGATGAGAAAAGCTCACTTGGCCCTTCGGCCAGGTGAGCTTAAAATTATAAACGAACATAACTGAAGAACGGTAAAAGTGACCCTACCCAAATTTGAACTTCATTTGAGTTTTGTGGTAATAAGTATTGTGTATAAGTTTCATAAAATTTGGTTGAAGCAAACTAAAGTTAGAGAACGGAAATGAAAAATTCAGCAATTTTTCCATTTGTAAAGGGGCATTACTCTAGAACGGTTAAAGTTACACCACCATAATTCAAACTTGATCTGTATATTGTGGTAATAAGCATTGTGTATAAGTTTCATAGCATTTGGTTGAGGCAAACTACAGTTAGAGAACGGAAACGAAAAAACTCAGCAATTTTTCCATTTGTAAAGGGGCATAACTCTAGAACGGTTAAAGTGAGGCCACCAAAATTCAAACTTGATCTGTGTTTTGTGGTAATAAGCATTGTGTATAAGTTTCATAACATTTGGTTGAGGCAAACTAAAGTTAGAGAACAGAAACCAACTTTGGGACGTACGGACGCAGGTTTCTTTTTTACAAGAAAAAACTGACAACGAATATGTTTTTTTTAAGAAAGTAGAAGCAGTGAACAGAGAAAAATGTGTTTTAGATGTCCGGGGAAATCGAATATTTTCAATTGTTAGTTCACATTTACTATTCAGAAATGGAGGAGGAAGACACTATTGAAAGAAATGTTATCACTCTGTGTGTTAAATAATAGTGCCCCGCAACATCGGATAACTCAGATTGCAAATAGTACCAAAATCTTCTAGACAACTTCTTATCTATATTTTGTGGTTAGTTAATAAAGTACAAAAATAGTAAAAAATTGATACATTGATTTTTTTAGCTTTTGAACGATTTTTACGCTATTTTACTGAGATCTCTAAGAGAGCTACCATTTGATTTTTAGGATGAAATTTGAAAAAAATAGGCAGGACAGGAGTTTTGAGTAAAAAAAGGCAGGATGAACAACTTGGCAAAAAAAACAGAAGGATGACAATTTATGTAAATAAAAAATCAGGATAAACTAATAAAAAAAAAGGCAGGACCGAATTGAGTTAAAAATAAAAAGGCAGGACAGAGATTACAACTAAAATAAAATCCCCCCCCCTTTCCATAAAATTTAAATGGAAGCTCACTTAGAAGTATAAAAACAGCGAAAATATCTGAATGGCGGTCTGTAAATATCAACTAAAGGAAGCCACATGCAAATATTGGGATCGGTCCTATGTTGGAAAACAATAAAAGTCTCACTCTGAAAATCGCCGGCTTTTTCACACAAGACTGGAGCACCTGAGTTGAAAGACCCAACCCAATGAAAATTGACGGTCACTAGAAGGACACCTGCCCTTGAAGTATTAATCCTCAGTTTATGCCTCGGAGGTCACATTCTTTTTTTTATTTTAAAAACTATAGGGTGTAGAATAGCCGTAATGTACACAAAATGTTTCCATAATTTGTAAAAATTCATTTTTTCTTTCAAAAATGCCGTAGCGCAACCGAATTTGTAATGAAAAATTGAAGAATGTACTTTAAGGTCAAATCAATTAATGTTGTTCATGTTTGCATTCACAAAATATATAAAATCTGTACTTTATGTAGAGTGGAAAAGACATGTTTATACCATCTGTTCAATGAACAAAGAAATATCATTGTCATTACATGTAATTATTAGGTATGCTTCGACATTGTTATTATATCAATTACAGAATGTTCTATGTTTTAATTTGTACATAAAATTATGCTATACAATCCAATACACAAAAAGGTAGTAAGCACCTGCTTTTCCTTTGCAGTGATACGGTGGATGGGAAGATGCGATAACGTCATAATGATAAAAATGACGTCATATTGCACAACGTATGAATTCAAAATATACTGGTATCTGTGTCAACTTTTAACAATGTAATATTTAGGGAATAGTTGAAAAAACTATATTATTCATAAACCCAATATTTTGATCGGTCAGGTTTTTTTCTAGTATCATTTTAATACATAATATGTGATTTATAAATAAACGACTCATAAACTGTTTGTTGGGACAAAGGAACAGCTAGTTGCATTTTTGTTGAGCTTTTTATTCTGATTTTTTTTTACTTATGTTTTTTTGTTTTGTGAAGAGTATAGGAAAGGTATTAACAATATTTTAAAAATTTGAAACACTCATTTCGTTTACCGATTTATCTTACCTACTGCTGCTTTCGAATTTACATCAAATATTGGTCTTGTCTTCTGTTTTTTTGCATCATGATGGACCTTTCCGGAGTAGATTTTATTTATGACACCACAAGAACATGCCACATACAGAATGCACCCTAGACCACACTTTGTTTCCTCGGTTACGTTTGTAAACTGATGTGGCAGTCCACAGTCTACACAACCTGCTTTTAGCTGTTTGTCAATTTCATATGGTTTAAAAACGCGCCTCTCTCCCAGTATCCAGATATAATGTGTTTATCTGTCTTGGTTCATTGCTTTCAGCTTCCAACAAATTGTCCCTTTCGTATAGCATTTTCATTTTTACACTTAAATCTGAACGTCTTTTGCTTTCTCCTGCTTTCGTGAAACGTCCATTCGAGCGGGCTGCCATTTTAGAAATCAGCGACCTTTACGACTGACTCGAAAACTGCGACGTCATAATACGGTTACGACACTATAGCAGTGTCAAGAGCTATGCGTATAAACAATAGTGTGATTTCCCTTTAAGAAAAGATTCAATGTATTTTGTGAAAGTAACCGGATGTCCGAGATGCTTCTCACAAAATTAAATATGATCCCAATTTCTGTGTAAACAACACAATATGTTTTTGGAAGTCATCTTCCTTTGATGTTGTTTGATTTTCCCCATTTAATTTGAAGTTGGAATAAGGAATAAGTTTCTCAAGAATCCCTCTTCTGTTTACCTGGTACCTGTGCATAACACTATTATTAAACTTAATATCAGTACCAGTAAAAACATGCAAAATTGAGTTCCAGGCAGCAAGTTTCATCATTAAACACAATTTTGAAACAGGACATTCCTAAAGGTTAAAACTAGCCTTATTGAAACTTTACATATATGTTAATGAACAGTTCCATGAAGTGCTATATAAACACCATGTTCAAGTATGTGTGACGACCAATTTGAATGTGTGGAAAAATTACAAGATTGAATGTATATTTGAAAATTAGATATTTAAGCTACATTCCCTCAAAATTGGTTTAAATAATTCCTATATATATAATCTACTTATAGTTTTAATTGCTCCCTTGGAATTTTTTCTAACAAGAACTTTTTCAATATTATTTTTTAATGATTTATTGATAACAAGAGGCTCTCAAGAGCCTGAATCGCTCACCTGTTATTTTTTTTCCTTAAATCTTTCATCAATGATTATTTTTGCTTTTTACCCATATGTTCCATTTTAGCCATAGTGTCTATGTTTCTTGACGTACAAGGAAATGAAATACAAAATTTATACTAGAATTCATTTGAGAAGATTTTTAAAGTTAAAAAACATAAAACAACTTGTGTAAAATTGTCCTTAAAGGGCAATTAATAACTCCTTAAGGGGTCAATTGACAATTTTGGTCATAGTTAACTTTTTTGTAGATCTTACTTTGCTGAACATTTTTGCTTTTTACAGTTTATCTTTATCTTCAATAATATTCATTATATACCTATATGGAGTTATTTTCTTTCAGAACGATAGGTCATTTTTTCGAAGAATCAACCCGGACGATACCATGTTTCAATGAAATATGCTCCAAGGCATAAAATAATGACCTGTGTGAGGTCATTATTTTCCTTGATAAAAATACAAACTATAATTTACTTCAAATCGTCTGATAGTTTCTGTTGCCGGTTTGGGGAATTATTTTCTAAAGTTCAATCTATGATAGGTGTAAAAAAAAATCGTCATTGCCCGAATTTTAATTTTAGAAACATATAATGTGAAGTTTTATTAATTTATCACTACAAGACAGAGACATAATCATATATGTGAGATGAATTTTAATGTAAAACTTTCATAACACTGTAAAATAAAGCCAGATTTAACATATTCGTGTGTAAGATTTTGAAAATCTTATTGATTCACACTGAATAGGTTGATTGATTGATGGTTACTTAATGTCCAGTGGCAAATATTTCATGCATGTTCAGGACGATACACACTGAATTAGAAATCATACTGTGACTTACATGTATTGATATTCGTTTTCGTGTAACATGTACATGTATCACGATTTCGTGCCCCGTTCGTGTCAGTTCTTAACTTTTTTACATTTATGTATACCTTTTACTCTATCAAATGATTAACTAACAAAATATTCTTATATTCTATTGAATGACATTCAAGTACCTCACAATGAGGTCGGGTGGGGGTGGGTGGGGGAGGGGAGGGTATATAATAATATCCTGATTATCTGTTAAAAAAATGTATTGCTTTTCAAAGAAAATCATTCTGAATATTTCATTCCATTCAATTAAAATTGTTGAAAAATATTCACTTTTTCCGCGATAAAATGTCATTACAAATAGACAAAATAAAACATAGCACCTCTCCCATAAACTTTCCATAAATTACTTACAAAGTGTCTTGTATTTTCCATACGTTATCAGATGGTAACAATTCATTTGTGTCTTACTTCATGCAGTTACAGTAATATTTCTATTGTGTATGGATAATAATTTCTAAGGTTTATACCTAGATTAATTAGTGAGTTTTATTTCACATTCTAAATGAGCCGTAGGGCGTATTAAAACCTAAACGCATTAGAAAGGAATATCCCACTTTAGTGTGGTAGGTAAAATAGGATGCTAAATCTTTATAAAAAACAATATTTTTTTGACGGTATATAAGTCAGATAATGCATATTTTAAGGTTTTTCTTGTCGTAGAACACACCTCGGGGTGTTCTATGACAAGAAAAACCTTAAAATATGCATTATCTATAACAGATAATAACCAAAAACTGCAAAATTTCCTTAAAACAACCAATTTAGTGGCAGCAACCCAACAATGGGTTGTTTGGTGTGTCTGAAAATTTGAGGGCTGATAGATCGTGACCTTTTGAACATTTTTACCCCATGTCAGATTTGCTCTAAATGCTTTAGTTTCTGAGATATAAGCCAAAAACTGCATTTCACCCCTATGTTCTATTTTTAGCCATGGCGGCCATGTTTGTTGATGGATCAAAATTTCGGATACAATTCATAGACTAGATTCCTAAAGGAACATTCATTCAAAGTTAAGAAGTATTAGGCACAATAGTTTCAGAAGAGAAGATTTTTAAGTGTTAGCAAACTTGATGAACACATTGTGTAAAATTGTCTTTAAAGGGCAATAACTCCTTAAGGGGTCAATTGACAAATTTAGTCATTTAACTTTTCTGTAGATCTTACTTTGCTGAACATTATTGCTGTTTACAGTTTATATCTATCTATCATGTCTATAATAATATTCAAGATAATAACAAAAAACTGCAAAATTTCCTCAAAACTACCAATTTAGTGGCAGCAACCCAACAAATGGTTGTTCGATTTGTCTGAAAATTTCAGGGCTGATAGATTTTGACCAATTGAACAATTTAACCCATGTCAGATTTGCTCTAAAAGCTTTAGTTTTGGAGATATAAGCCAAAAACTGCATTTGACCCCTATGTTCTATTTTTAGCCATGGTGGCCATGTTTGTCGATGGATTAAAACTTCGGATACAATTTATAAACTAGATATCCTAAGGATCATTTAGATGAAGTTTGAAGGTATTTGGCCCAGTAGTTTCAGAGGAGAAGATTTTTAAATGTTAGCAAACTTGATGAACAAATTGTGTAAAATTGTCTTTAAAGGGCAATAACTCCTTAAGGGGTCAATTGACAATTTTGGTCATAAAAACTTTTTTGTAGATCTTACTTTGCTGAACATTATTGCTGTTTACAGTTTAAATATATCTATAATAATATTCAAGATAATAACAAAAAACTGCAAAATTTCCTTAAAACTACCAATTTAGTGGCAGCAACCCAACAATGAGTTGTTCGATTCGTCTGAAAATTTCAGGGCTGATAGATTTTGACCAACTGAACAATTTTACCCCATGTCAGATTTGCTCTAAAAGCTTTAGTTTTTGAGATATAAGCAAAAAACTGCATTTGACCCCTATGTTCTATTTTTAGCCATGGTGGCCATGTTTGTGGATGGATCAAAACTTCGGATACAATTTATAAACTAGAAACCCTAAGGAACATTTTGTTAAAGTTTGAAGGTATTTGGCCCAGTAGTTTCAGAGGAGAAGATTTTTGAAATAGTTTACGACGACAGACGACGATGACAGACGACGGATGCCAAATGATGGCATAAGCTCACATGGGGCCCTTTGGGCCCCGGTGAGCTAAAAATGGTCAATAAACTTAGTTGGCCATTCTGAAAAATAACCTTTAAATAACAGATTCCATTCAAGGGTGCACTGAACATGAAATTATTTGAAATTTAACATTATTTTGAAACTAGATTCTAAATGAAAAATCTTTTTAGCATTTTGGCAAGATGACCTGAAAGTTTGTGTGGGATAACTTTTGAATTATTAAAGTAATCTATAATTCTGATTAGCTGCAAACAATGGATATCATTTTTCCATGGTATTTCTTAGCAATGTTCATGATGTTAGCACAAAACATTCTGTAATCTTTTTCAAACACCATTTTCTTTCTTAACATCCATATTTTGCTATTTTGGTGAAAAAATTACTTTAGCTCAAAGGCTCAAACACGTGTCAAATATAAATATGGTAAAGGTCAAATATGTTTAACCCTGTCACATTTAGTATGTGCATGTCCCAAGTCAGGAGCCTGTAATTTAGTGGCTGTTGTTAGTTGCTCTATATTGTATTTGTTTTTTGTTTTTTGTTTTGTACATAAATCAGGCTGTTAGTTTTCTTGTTTGAATTGTTTTACATTTGTCGTTTTGGGGCCTTACTATGTGGTACAGGTTTTGCTCATTGTTGAAGTGACCTACAGTTGTTAACCTCGTTATTTGGTCTCTGGTGGAGAGTTGTCTAATTGGCAATCATACCACATCTTCTTATTTTCATATCTATTTATATTAGTATAAAATGTATTCCAAAATAGAAGTTCATTGGTGTTTATTCATGCCAATTATGCATATGGGAGTTTTTGCTAAATCATATGGAAGCTGCCAACTGCAAAAAATAATTCTGAACAGCATTGTACAGGAAACCCCCAAAATCAGTCAGACCAAAATCTCACTTACCTGACACAGCTGTATGAATATCCTAAAATAGAGTAAATAGTTATTAAATTTTGTTTATACATGTATTGCAATTGGAAACAAACTTTCTATAAACATATGTTTAAGAGAAAGAGCTTAAATGAATTATAATAATAGTGATAAACTCAGAAATTAATGTAAAATCAAGTTTTGTGGAGAAAAATATATATATATATGCTGATGTAGTTAACACATATACCATTTAGTAACAGAAGTTGAGGATGTTTAATGTTATAGACAGTAAATAGTTAAATACTGTAAGTAGCCCCTGCTGTAGAATGTATTTTCATTTGTTTATTTCAGTGTATGTATGGAGCCTAAATGAAATCAAAGAGCTGATTGCTCTGAGGTGGAAGAAGATGCATAAAAGGTAAATTGAATTGCCATAAAAGCAGCCACCAAGCAATATTAACATGATTAATTATAACAGTAATTGATTTGGTTTCACTTGAAAGTTTTCTGTCAAAGGCAGATAGTTAACTTTAAAAAAAAAACTGGCCACCAAGATTTTAGTCAGGTTTGCTTAAACTAGGGTTTTTCATTATAAACATATATCATGTATATAGAATAAAATGCTCTGCTGGGCGCAGCTTGATACGACCGCAGAGGTCGAACCCTGAACAGTTGGGGCAAGTATGGACACAACATTCAAGCTTGATACAGCACTGAATTTGGATTGTGATTAAATATTTGACACAGCATAGGTTTCTGATACAGAATGAATGTGGTCTAAGAACTTAAAAATTTTTAATTTACCTATTCAAACCATATCATTATTATTTGCTTTTATAAATAAATCAGAAATAACCAATTTAAAATGGAAAATTTTAAAGAAAAAAAAAGGAAAAAAAGGAAAAAAAATCCCCCATTTTTGAACCCCTTATGATTCATCACCCCAAACTCAAACCCAGCTTTCCTTTGTGACATGGAACCTTGAGGTACAATTTCATAAAGATCCATACACTTACACACAAGTTATTGTCCTGAAACTAGAAAAATGCTTGTTTTTGCCCTTTTGGCCCCTCATTCCTAAAATTTTGAGGCACTTACCCCCAAAATCAATCCCAGCCTTCCCTTTGTGGTATGGTACCTTGCAGTACAATTTCAGAGAGATCCATACACTTGAAAACAAGTTATTGTCTGGAAACTAGAAAAATACTTATTTTTGGCCCCTTTTTGCTAAATGTTTTGGGCAATTACCCCCAAACTCAATTCCAGCTTTTCCTTTGAGATATGGAACCTTGTAGTACAATTTCAGAAAGATCCATACACTTACACACAAGTTATTGTCATGAAACTAGAAAAATGCTTGTTTTTTGCCCCTTTTTGGCCCCTTATTCCTAAAATTTTGAGGCAATTACCCCAAAAATCAATCCCAGCATTCCCTTTGTGATATGGAACTTGTGGTACAATGTCAGAGAGATCCATACACTAACACACAAGTTATGTCTGGAAGTTACAATAAAATGCTCCGCAGTTTAATTTTGGACCCTTTTGACCTCAATGTGGACAAAGTTGATAACGGGGCCCAAAAATCAAAAATCTAAATACATAGTTAGATTCAGCATATCAAAGAACTCCATATATTCAATTTTTGTTGAAATCAAACAAAGTTTAATTTTGGACCCCGATTTGGACCAACTTGAAAACTGGGCCCATAATCAAAAATCTAAATACATGTTTAGACTCAGCATATCAAAGAACCCTAAGAATTCAATTTTTGTTAAAATCAAACTAAATTTTGGACCCTTTGGACCTTAATGTAGACAAATTTGAAAACGGAACCAATAATTAAGAATCTAAATACACGGTTAGATTCGGCATATCAAAGAACCCTAATAATTCAATTTTTGATGAAATCAAACAAATTTGAATTTTGGACCCTTTGGACCTCAATGTGGACAAATTTAAAAACGGGGCCCAAAATCCAAAAACTTAATACACGGTTAGATTCAGCATATTAAAGAACCCCAAGAATTCAAGAATAAAACCCCATTGAAATTGGTCAAGAAATAAGCAATTTATATGAAGTATCTTCTTTTGCACAATACTGTGCAATTGAATATTTCTTGCTATTGCGCAATACTGTACAATTGACAATTTCTTGCTATTGCGCAATATTGTGCTATTGGATATTTCTTGCTATTGCGCAATACTGTGCAATTGAAGATTACTTGCTATTGCGCAATACTGTGCAATTGAAGATTTCTTGCTATTGTGCAATACTGTGCAATTGAAAATTTCTTGCTATTGCACAATACTTATTATATAATAATTTACACATCCTGTTTGGTGTGTATCTCCTACCATATCATTATTATTTGCTTTTAAATATAAATCAGAAATAACCAACTTAAAATGGAAAATTTTAAAAGAAAAAAAAAGGAAAAAAAAAAAATCCCAAATTTTTTCAACCCCCTTATGATTCATCACCCCCAAACTCAATCCCAGCCTTCCCTTTGTGGTATGGTACCTTGCAGTACAATTTCAGAGAGATCCATACACTTGAACACAAGTTATTGTCTGGAAACTAGAACTAGAGGCTCTCAAGAGCCTGTGTCGCTCACCTGTATTTTACTGATGCTTTGGAAATTATGTAAAATAAGGTTAAAATCATAATTAATAGTATTAGATATTAGATATTATAATGATATCTAAGATAATAACAAAAAACTGCAAAATTTCTGTAAAATTACTAACTATGGGGCAGCAACCCAACAAAATGTTGTCGGATTCGTCTGAAAATTTCAGGGCAGATAAATCTAAATCTAATGAACATTTTTGCCACCTGTCAGATTTGCTCTAAATGCTTCAGTTTCAGAGATATAAACCAAAAACTGCATTTTACCCCCATGTTCTATTTTTAACCAAGTCGGCCATGATGGTTGGAAGGCGGGGTCATCGGACAAATTTTTTAAACTAGATACCCTTATAATGATTATGGCCAAATATGGCTAAATTTGTCTCAGTAGTTTCAGAGAAGAAGATTTTTGTAGAAGATTACAAAAATTTACGAAAAATTGTTAAAAATTGACTATAAAGGGCAATAACTCCTAAAGGGGTCGACTGACAATTTTGGTCATGACGACTTATTTGTAAATCTTACTTTGCTGAACATTATTGCTGTTTACAGTTTATCTCTATCTATAATAATATTCAAGATAATAACCAACTAGAGGCTCTCAAGAGCCTGTGTCGCTAACCTGTATTTACTGATGCTTTGGAAATTATGTAAAATAAGGTTAAAATCATAATTAATAGTATTAGATATTAGATATTATAATGATATCTAAGATAATAACAAAAAACTGCAAAATTTCTGTAAAATTACTAACTATGGGGCAGCAACCCAACAACATGTTGTTGGATTCGTCTGAAAATTTCAGGGCAGATAAATCTAAATCTGATGAACATTTTTGCCACCTGTCAGATTTGCTCTAAATGCATCAGTTTTAGAGATATAAATCAAAAACTGCATTTTACCCCCATGTTCTATTTTTAACCAAGTTGGCCATGATGGTTGGAAGGCGGGTCATCGGACAAATTTTTAAACTAGATACCCTTATAATGATTATGGCCAAATATGGCTAAATTTGTCTCAGTAGTTTCAGAGAAGAAGATTTTGTAGAAGATTACAAAATTTACGAAAAATTGTTAAAATTGACTATAAAGGGCAATAACTCCTAAAGGGGTCGACTGACAATTTTGGTCATGATGACTTATTTGTAAATCTTACTTTGCTGAACATTATTGCTGTTTACAGTTTATCTCTATCTATAATAATATTCAAGATAATAACCAACTAGAGGCTCTCAAGAGCCTGTGTCGCTAACCTGTATTTACTGATGCTTTGGAAATTATGTAAAATAAGGTTAAAATCATAATTAATAGTATTAGATATTAGATATTATAATGATATCTAAGATAATAACAAAAAACTGCAAAATTTCTGTAAAATTACTAACTATGGGGCAGCAACCCAACAACATGTTGTTGGATTCGTCTGAAAATTTCAGGGCAGATAAATCTAAATCTGATGAACATTTTTGCCACCTGTCAGATTTGCTCTAAATGCATCAGTTTTAGAGATATAAATCAAAAACTGCATTTTACCCCCATGTTCTATTTTTAACCAAGTTGGCCATGATGGTTGGAAGGCGGGGTCATCGGACAAATTTTTTAAACTAGATACCCTTATAATGATTATGGCCAAGTATGGCTAAATTTGTCTCAGTAGTTTCAGAGAAGAAGATTTTTGTAGAAGATTACAAAAATTTACGAAAAATTGTTAAAAATTGACTATAAAGGGCAATAACTTCTAAAGGGGTCGACTGACAATTTTGGTCATGACGACTTATTTGTAGATCTTTCTTTGCTGAACATTATTGCTGTTTACAGTTTATCTCTATCTATCATGTCTATAATAATATTCAAGATAATAACCAAAAACGGCAAAATTTCCTTAAAATTACCAATTCAGGGGCAGCAACCCAACAACGGGTTGTCAGATTTGTCTGAAAATTTCAGGGCAGATAGATCTTGAACTGATAATTAGTTTTACCCATGTCAGATTTACTCTAAATGCTTTGGTTTCAGAGATATAAGCCAAAATCTACATTTTACCCCTATGTTCTATTTTTAGCCATGGCGGCCATCTTGGTTGGTTGGCAGGGTCATCAGACACATTTTTTAAACTAGATACCCGAATGATGATTGTGGCCAAGTTTGGTTAAATTTGGTCCAGTGGTTTCAGAGGAGAAGATTTTTGTAAAAAGCTAATGACGACAGACGACGGACGCCAAGTGATGAGAAAAGCTCACTTGGCCCTTCGGGCCAGGTGAGCTAAAAATGTGTTTTTTGGCCCCTTTTTGGCCCCAAATTCCTACACGTTTAGGGCAATTACCCCAAACTTTGTGATATGGAACCTTGTAGTACAATTTCAGAAAGATCCATACACTTACACACAAGTTATTGTCTTGAAACTAGAAAAATGCTGGTTTTTTGCCCCTTTTTGGCCCCTAATTCCTAATATATTGAGGCAATTACCCCCATCAACAATCCTAGCCTTCCCTTTGTGGTATGGTACCTTGCAGTACAATTTCAGAGAGATCCATACACTTGAACACGAGTTATTGTCTGGAAACTAGAAAAATGCTTATTTTTGGCCCCTTTTTGGCCCCCAATTCCTAAACGTTTAAGGCAATTACCCCCAAACTCAATTCCAGCTTTCTCTTTGTGATATGGAACCTTGTAGTACAATTTCAGAAATATCCAAACACTTACACACAAGTTATTGTCATGAAACTAGAAAATGCTTGTTTTTGCCCTTTTTGGCCCCTAATTCCTAAAATTTTGAGGCAATTACCCCAAAATCTTTTCGGGCCTTCCTTTGTGATATGGAACCTTGTGGTACAATGTTAGAGAGATCCATACACTTACACACAAGTTATTGTCTGGAAGTTACAAAATGCTTATTTTGGCCCCTTTTGGCCCCTAATTCCTTAACTGTTGGTACCATAACCCCCAAAATCAATCCCAACCTTCCTTTTGTGGTATTGAACCTTATGGTAAAATTTCATAGAGATCCATTCACTTAAACTAAAGTTAGAGTGCGAAAACCAATGTGTCTTTGGACGACGACGACGACAACGTCATACCAATATACAACCGCAAAATTTTTTTGTGGTCGTATAAAAATTCTAAATATATCCAATGCAGATACGTGTCAGGCCAAGGATTGACCAGTCAAGTCAGGTGATGACCTTGCTATGTTATTGCGGTAATTTAGAGTCAAGCACACACGTGAATCTGCTGGTGTTTTACACATCAAACGATTCATTGTCAGTTGACAGAATAACATGTGCGCTTGACTCTTTTAGCAATTCAAACCCGTTCATTTAAAGTGCTTGACCCATATATCATATTTGTTTTTCATCTAATATTTTTACACAAAAGTATGAGGGTAGGAATGGCATTTTACGTCAGGAGTCACACAGCCCTTTTATGAAATTTTTCATGAAAATAAAACTATTGACAGCAACGAATTACTGGTTCCGTACTCGAGCCTCCATAATGTGTGTACCTTACTGACGAATAACGGTAAAGAGCTGGACTATTCAGTTGTTAAATCCCGTTTTTTATCACTTCTAAAACTTTGAAACATATTAAGGCAATAAAGGCAATCATTGTGGACATTCCGACAATGACGGACATGAAAACTACGTACTTTCGAAATGGAATCTGTCAACAGACAATAGTTTGTTCATTAATATTTCTGTCAACAGACGGTGCATCGTTTGATGTGTAAAACACCAGCAGATTCACATGTGCGCTTGACTCTTTATTGTCGCAATAACATACTTAAATATTCTAACTTTTGGTTTAAAAAACACATGTTGTCTAAATAATCCAGTTGTTTTATTCCGATAATTCCAATTATTAATCTACCAAAGACAATTATTACAACAATCAGTGAGAATTATTGTCATGACCTATTAATGCTCCAAAACAAGCCATCAACTTTTAATTAATTTTTTTTCATGTGTGTTCATGAATTTCTATAATTTATACCATATATTAATATCTGAATAAGTTTATTAAACTTTAATACCCACAATATTATTATTTTTTAATAATTGCAAGGACGTATAAAATGTCCTTGATAAAAGCAGTCAATAAAATACTTCCACGATAAAAGTAAGGAGAAGGAACCCAGGGTGAACGTACTCTATGGGGAAGAACTTGGGGCGAACGGACTAAGGGCGAACATATAATCAGGGCGAACCAACCCGATACCAAATTCATGCATGCGTACTACAAAATCTACTTTCAAAACATCTGGTTACCAGTAAACAAATAACATTCAAGTAAGATGAGATGAAATCTAATAATTTACATAAATAAAAGGGTTGATATTAATACATTAAAACATGAGAAATTATAACACTAACCATAGTGATCGTTTTTCAAGCCTAACTAATAAATTAAATGATGCAGATGCCTAGATCATGTGTAAACATCTGTGTCAAGATATGGCACAGAAGTTGTTATGAAATTGTAAAGCACAGAAAGGGATATGGCAGATGTCCTGGTAACAGTTCAATGATTTTACAGCCGGCAGTAAAGGCTTTCAGAAGACAATTGGAAGACTTGAAGTCTTCTTCCACCAAAAAGCAAAACTTAAAAAGTTCAGATTTTTTTATGTGTTTTGAACAACCCTGTGGCAGAACACTTTTATCCAATTTTTTAACCTTTGAGTGAATGAAAGGAGATTTGGGTTTATGGCAATGAGACAGCAACCCAACAAAACTGAAATTACAAGATATTTGACAAGTAATTTGTTAATCTTTTATAGAAATAAATATGCCTGATGGAAGTAAAGGAGATCATGCAAGTATTATATTGTCAATATAATACATTTATGGGGCCATCAATCTGCAGGACTTTTCATTCAATAATGTACAAATGTAGTAGGCTGGTTTTCTCCCTTGACAACAGATGGGTATTAGAGCCAAACAGATAAAGGACAGGGAACAAGTTTACAAAGCAGTGGTCTCGTTAGCCCAAAATAGAAGGGCGCCGCGCCCTGGGTGCCCTCAACCGTGCCCTTCTGCCCTGACGCCTTTTTCCAAAAAACCCTTGTGCGGTTTTGGTAAAATTGCCTTTTGTTTCATCGATTTCTTATCAGGAAGTTAAATTACATATATGACACCTGTTGATTGCCCCCAGGTTAATCATGTCATTATAATCAATTACAGTGGACAAGACTTCGTATATGTAAGAGAATGATAATCCCTTTCTTCATGATTAAGTACGAGCGTTAGCGAGTACTTATCATGAAGTAAGGGATTATCATTCTCTTACAAACTTAGAATATTGTAAAGTGCTCAAGGCTCAAATGATCTCTTGATTGGTTGTATTCAAGAATTAGTTTCATTGTAAGTACAATGTTTATAATTAATGCATGACTTCCTTTTTAGGCATTTCATTTATGGATTAGTTTTAGTGATGTCAGGACTTTCTTATAATTTGGGAAATATTAAATAAAATGCGTTATGGACATTAGGTGACACAACAGTACAAAGAAAAGGTAGGAATTGTATATGTTTCCTTATTGTGAGTATGAATGTAAATCATGTAATATTTTAGTGAGGAATTATCTTTTTTTCTATTTACAGTTTAAATCAATAAATACATTTAAGTTACAACTAATTTTATTTCACAGCCAATATTTTGGTCCGGCTTTTAAATTAAATACTATTTCATTATGTCAGGGGAATGTTCAAATAAAATGACTTTAAAAGTTTTAAATATATTCAAAACTTAAATTAAATTCCTGTTTTATTATATTTTATTGGAATATTGGAATATTGGAAATAACTATTCTTCCCAACTGCTGATCCCGTAATCAGAGTTTTGGAAAGCTAAAATTTAAGTTATTTTTATTTTAAAACTTTTTTTCTTTTTTGCATTGCTTTGATATTGTTTCATTTTTTAGAAATTTGAAGTTATTAATATTTTCATAATAACATTAAAGGTACCAATTTTACTGCACCTGTAAACTTCAACTTAAATTGATTTTTTTGTTTGTTTCACAATTCAACTTTTAGTCAGTTTCAATCACTGTGTGATAAATCCTTTCAATCTAAAAATATGTGCCTCGGGGCAGTTGTAACTCATTCATAGAAATTCTTTGTTTTGAACTGTAAGTAGGCCTAAATAATACTATAATCCCTTACTAAGAACATGATTTACATTCATTCTTCACAATTAAGAAACACCAAATCCTACAATTTCATTGGTCGAGAGCACTTTGCTATATTCTAAAAAGGTATTAATAACTAGGTAATTTGATTAAGACAATGTACCTTTTTGTCATAAATTTGATGAATATGTCAGCGAGTGTTTTTAGCTTGGGTCAGCATTTTCGATCTCCAAGTCACAATGGAAGAGTGTATAAATGAAGACTTTCATGACTTTAGAATAGAATTTAAGTCATCAAAATACAACTATGTCTTCACAGAAACGCTGTCCATCTCAACTTGTGAGCGACAAGCAGACAGTTGTTAATAAACGTAAACGTGTTGGAAATTAATTTTGGAGTTACTTCCCCTGTTTTAGCTTATTACAAAATTTTGCTCTAAAATATTACCTAGTAATAAAAATAGGAAAAAATAACCAATTGAATACAAAATTATAAAAGAATGTTACCTTAACAATATTAAATGTCTTTGAACATACAAAAACAAATATATTGCAATTTATTTTTGATAATCATACTTTTAGCAATCCATGTTTTATACATTCTCAAGTTAGAAATATGTATTATTAATTGATTTAGATGATGTCAAGCTATAATCCTACAAAAATGGGTAGTGTGAAGTTAAACTATCATAACAAATCAACTTAACTTGATGAAGCTATACTAAATAATTCCTTAACACAAACAATGAAGAAAAGATTTGAGGGCCAAACTCTAGCTGAAAATTTTGAAATAAGACAACTCTGTCACATGTATGCTCAACTATGAGATGTCTAGTTCATGTTGTTTTTTTTTTAAGGAGGGGGCGGGGGAGAATAGTAAGTTTATTTTTGCCTCATTAAGTTAATAGTGATGTGATGTATGACTGTGTATTGCCATGTATTATGAACATGTAGTATGAATGACTGTTCTAATGCAAATTTTATAGAATAAATAATTAAAACAACAATTTATGCATTTTTATTAACAACATATACAGTTAAAAAAAAGAATGTGAACTCGTGATATGCACAGAAACGTAGACAAAAGAAATGAGCAGTGCCTTTTCCTATCATAAAAAAGTGCCCTGCCCTCCACTGGCACCCTGCCCCTTTTGATTTCTAGCTGGAGCACTGCAAATGTATCAGATTTCTTTAAAAAAAAGCAAGCTATTTCAACTGTGAAAGAATTGGTTATAGTTTATGAACTTACATATAATAAATACAAAGATAAACAGCTGCAAACTGTTTCTTGTTGTCTCTGGAAAATAGGACCATTATGCAGTTCAAACACCAGATTAGATCATATGCTGCTTTAGGCTTGTGATACTTTCTCTTTTAGGATTAATTGTTACATTATTGCACCTGGAAGAAGAAAAAAAATAATCTGATCAAATGTCACCATTTTACTAAGATTACAATTAGAAATGTGACTAAAAAGTAGTGGTTTAAATAAAAGTTGGCTTCTTTTCATAACTCTGACTGAATAAAGGTACATTTTTCTCAGCTATAAACATTGGGTTTAGCATGTCAGGCTTCTTCAAAGCAGAGTTCATATTCATATTCATATCACATCAAACATTTTGTCAAAATGTTCTTGTCCTCGCTATGCATGTGATAACTGCCACAGGATGTAAAATACCAATCAACTTCTGAAATCATGAAAACTAAGATTGCAACCATCAGGGGTAATATTTATACAATTCGTGTTTGTTAACTTGAAGATGTAAGTAATTTCTACTTGTAGGAATAAATTTGTATGTTTTTAATTTGCATTTCAAGATTGGAATAATCTCCCCTTAATCTTCTAAAAAAAATTACTTCTACAAGTAATATTTTTACCACCCCTTAAATTCTCAAGTTTTGGGAGGTCAAAACATGCCTTCACAGTTTTTTTTCTGATTTGCTAATTATTTTTAATGAGAGTTCACCTTTTATCTCAAGAGCTAAACAAAGAAATCTGCTGCCCACAGATGATAAGACTTCAAAAATTGCTCCCTGGAGGCTTGTAAATGAGCAGTGTTTTAAAGAGATGTTCATGGTCTATGAAATTATACATTTATGAAAAGTAAAGACAACTTTACATGACAGACAATTAAACACTCAATTACACCAATGTAGTCAAACGAAATTCAAGAAAAGAATAAAATATAGTTTTTTACTTACTAAGTAAAAACACTTAAATGTCTGAGGGATATATAGCTCTACCTCCAAAATAATTAACCTTTACTTGTAAATAAGTCCTAAAATTTTGGTTAAGCATTTCCCTAAATCATGTCTATATATATTGTATATAGTCTATGTAAAATATGTGAAAAAACAAAATAGTTTTATCTACCAACTATTTCAAAGGGGCATAACTCCTGTAAAATTAATTGGTCTGCATTGTTACAGGATGACTGTTTTATGTTCAGCGGCAAATTAAATGCATATCTTCAGGAAGATACCATGTTAATATAATTAGAATATATCAACAGTTGAACTTTGTACGAGACTGACAAGCTGAGCCCGATTTTTAGCATGCTAGTTCACAAGGTAACAGTCAGCAGGAACACATGTCATCCTTAACCTGGACACATTATGTTTTGCTCTTACTTCCTAATGACCCATACTACGCAGAGAATCAGCATATACCAATTTTAAAGTCTTTGGTTTGACCCAGGAGGGTTTGACCCAGGAGGGTTTGAACCCATGACATCCTGCACACCATGCATGCCATGCACACAAGGCTAACAAGCTACAACAAGACCACAAAGGTGGTTACACCATGCTGGTATAGAACTTTAGTATAGATTCATTCAAATCTGACATGAAATGTAGGTTTGAGAGCGCTTACAATGTAATTTAAATGCTCAACATAAATTAAATTTTAAAGGGACATAACTCCCTAAAAAAAATAATTGTACACTTGAGAGTGCTTACATGTACACTGTAACATGTGTAATTTTCTATAAAATTTACATTCCCAAGGGCCATAACTCCCTTTAAAATATTTGATCAGCACTGATTTTTAAAGTTACATTGCTCATTTAACATGTTGTTTTAACTTATGATATATGTTTCATAAAAATCTGGTAAGAGTTGTAGGTGGGAGAGCACTTACAAGACCAGACAGAGAGACCCCTGGTACATGTATTTCTTTGTCAGGCACACCACGCTGCAAGATGATGTTAGAAAATAATATAAAATTCAACTTCCTATCAAGGTTTCTCTTGCAGATATCATCATTTTTGTTTGTAGCTCACTGAAAAAATAGACGAAATATACATTTGTAACAAAGGGATTATAAAATATCATAAGTTGTTAACTTAGAATAGAAAACATGGAAAGACAGCACCATGGCATAAAAGAAATGCAACAAAGACAAAAGTCTACAAGACACATATATAGCAAACTCAACTATATCTGGCATGTCTGGACTGAGCAACTATAACCCCACTTAAAATTGGTGGAGATCTCAGGTGCACATGAAGTGTAAGCATATTCTGCTCCATTTTCAGCACCTGTCTAATTATTCATGATACATGTAAGTGCAAATTCAATTATCATTGATAACTAAGTCTGATTCAAATAAGTCACAATTGAGGAAAATTGTGACTACTACAATTGGTACATTTTATGACACAGATATTTCATATTCCATAAAACAGTCATCTAAATAAAGATGCTGTCCTCAAAACTTTGTTTTTTTTTTGTGGTCTATTTTTCTTAAATA